>PVHP010001208.1:31023-111770 GCA_004024765.1 Zapus hudsonius | reverse complement strand
TCCTCCTCCTCCTCCTCCTCCTCCTTCTTCTTCTTCTTCTTCTTCTTCTTCTTCTTCTTCTTCTTCTTCTTCTCTCTCTCTTGTTTTGAAGGAATCATTATTGTTGTTGCTTTGAAACAGGGTCTCACGTAGCCCAAGCTGGCCTCTAACTTGCTATGTAGCTGAGGATGACCTTGAATTCCTAGTTCTACCTCCCCAGTGCTGGGATTCCTGATGCCCACTACCATGACTGGACTGGCCTCTGTTCTTTTTCTGAAAAAGGCCTTCCATCTCTTGGTCAGTCTATGTCATGATTACAGGGGACAGCCACCTCCCTTCTAAGAACACCCCCCAGACCCAAACCCTTGGGACAGCCCACACCTCATGTCTGTCATTCTAGCCCTTTCCACTGAGGCACTGAGGGGGAAGTGTCAATGAGGTCACACATAGGCTGTGATGGGTCCCAGAGCTGCCTTCCCACTGGGAGTCCAAACCCAGACCCAAAGCTTCTGGTGGGCTCATCCCAGTCAGCGTTCTGCAGAGCTGTGGTGAGTTTTGAATTTTTTTTTTCAAAGTAGGGTTTCACACTAGCCCTGGCTGACCTGGAATTCACTATGTAGTCTCAGACTGGCCTTGAACTCATGGTGATCCTCCTACCTCTGCCTCCCGAGTGCTGGGATTAAAGGCGTGTGCCACCACGCCCGGCTAGAGTTTTGAATTTTTAGAAAACATTTTTAATTATTTATTTGAGGAGGGGGGAAGGTAGGAGTAAGGACATGCTTCAGGGCCTCTTGCCATTGCAAATGCATGTGTCATTTTGTGCGTCTGGCTTTATGTGGGTACTGGGTTGGCAGGTTTTGCAAGCAAGTGCCTTTAACTACTGAGCAATCTCCCAGCACTGTGGTCGGTTTTGACCTCACACATTACTACAACCAGAAGGAGCAAAGTGGAGTTTCCCTTCCCCCCCCTGCAAGCTCTCTGGCTCTGGGCTTCCCTCTAGCTTGGGAATTTTCAGGTCCAAACATGAAGCCCGCAGGTCCATATGTTCCTCCTCACGAGAAGGAGGCTGAAGACAGTTCTTCCTTCCTGTGAGTGCATCTGGATGCAGTGGGCAGATGGCCCATGCATGGCATGTATGATCCTCCTGGGCTTTGCCATCTGCTCAATAGAGAGAGAAATGGGGACCCAATGCATTTCTTTTACTAGCAAACTGGTCTTGGGGACAAGTGTCTGCAGAGTCCTATAGGGACAGCCACCACATAACGCCAGCTGACTGGTGCCACATGAGAGCCAAAGGCTCAGTCCTTCAGCTTGGGAAACAGAAACTGGAGTTTAAATTGGGGGGGGAGGGGCCCAGTGTTTTTACGGTAACCATTAACTATAAAACCACAAAACAGCATATTAAGAAACACCAAATGGCAGTAATCTGTTAGGGCCACAAATGAAACTGGAGGCAGATAGCAGCCCAGTTCCAACAACTGACCACACAGGACACTCTTGAAAGGTTTTTAAGTCAGTATGTCCCCCCCCAATGTCTCTGTTTTCTCCTTCCTGTGAGATTGTCACCTACATCCTGAAATGGTCCCTCCTCTACACACACACTGCAAGTCTCTTCTCTGGACTCAGAAGCCTTTGGCTGTCCCTCTGCTGTGGAGAATTCCTCTTCCATTGCCCCTCTAGCCCACCACTCCTCTCCTGCCTCAGGCCTTGGCATTGTCTGTGTCTTTGCCTAGAACTCTCTCAAGACAGCCATGTGGCTGTCTTTCTCACTTTGTTCAGTTTCCTGCCTGTATGTTACCTGGTCAGGTAGGACTTCCTGACCACATTTTGTGTCTCGATTGTGACTGTGTCCTCCCTCCACTCCCCCTGGAACACGATCCCCATGATCTGGTCCACTGTTTTACAATGTATGGCTCGGTGGTGTCTCCTCCCCCAAACCTCACACTTTCTCACCATTTCCCATTTACCCCTTTCCTAACCCTGAACCCACATGCCTGGGAGCTCTTAGGAAGACCCTTCACCCATGAAAACCATTATAAGTCACTACAAAGTTATAAAGTAACAATTACATTTACCATGCATTTGTACAAGGGTAAAGTATATTATAATCTATGCAAAGACTTTCTTTCGGGCTATTGCAGTTCTATTGGTTGAGTGAGCTATCCAGCACTTTGGAGGTAGAGGCAACATATTGGAAAAATTCAAGCACTCGGAAGGCAAAGGTAGGAGGGTGGCTGTGAGTTCGAGGCCAGCGTGAGACTATATAGTGAATTCCAGATGAGCTAGAGCAAGACCCTACCTTGAAAATTTTTTTTTCTTTTTAAAGACAACAAATAGAAGGGCCGGAATTTGAAACAAGATCTGACTCCAGCACCCACTGTCCTAACTGTTCAGCGGTTCAAGGTGATTCTTGGCTACATAGTGAGTTCAAGGCCAGCTTGGGCTACATGAGACCCTGTCTCAAAACTAAAACAAGGGCTGGAGAGATGGCTCAGCGGTTAAGGTGTTTGCCTGCAAAGCAGAAGGACCTGAATTAAATTCCCCAGTATCCATATAAAGCCAGATGCACAAGGTGGCACATGTGTCTGGAGTTTGTTCGCAGTGGCTGAAGACTTTGGCATGTCCATTCTCTGTCTGCCTCTTTCTCTCTTTCTCTTACTATCTCTCTCTCTCTCTCTAAAAAAAAAAACAAAAACAAGAATAAGGCTGCTGTTGCTGGACGTGGTGGCTCACGCCTTTAATCACTTGGGAGGCAGAGATAGGTTTATCACTGTGAGTTCAAGGCCAGCCTGGGACTATATAAAAAAAAACAAAAACAGAACCTAGCCTTCAACCTAAAGTGTTCTTTCTTCTAAACAACAACAAAGCCTTCGGATATCTTCAGAGGTCCTGGGTGGTCCCATGGTGACTTATAGTAAGCAGACCCAGTACATCCCCTAAACCCAGGCATCCTTTGGTTCCTGTCACACTTTCTAATCACTGGTCATGTGTGGCTATTTGAATTTAAATTAATTTAAATGACATGAAAGGGAAAGCTGTTTCTCTTGGTGTTGGCCACGTTTCAAGTGCTTGCTGTCACGCTCACAGCTCCCACGCTGGCCTGTCAGACGTGAACATCTCCACAGTCCACAAAGCTCCAGGGCACTGTCACCATCAGGCCTCCCTGGCATCTTTCTTCCAGAAGGTGGGCCAGTGCATGCATCCAACACCTGACTGGTTGGCTATAGCAAGGCCAAGCCCTTCAGCTGTTTGAGTTTATTTCTTGTATATAAAGGGACAGTAAAACACATGACCAAGAGGAAGATGAGGGGGCACAGTAACTCGCCCTATGCTTGGGCTTGATGATTGTCACTCATGAACTCATTCAGCCTTCTCAGTGATGCTATCCAATCATTCTCCTTGTACTAGGACTAGAGAGAGCACATAATTGCCCCAGGCCACGTAGCATGGAACTGGAAGAGCTGGGTGTTTCTGTCATCATTAATACAAATTTTCATAAGGAACGGGACCCCACATCCCAGCTGTCTTTCCCTGTGCCTAGGTTGAGGACTTCTTTGGACCTGTTTTTCTTCCTTCCAGTTGTGGGCCTGGGTGGGCCTGGCTCATGCAGACATCTCTCCTGAGACAGCCTCTTGCTCCCTCTGCCAAAGCTATGATGTCATTGGTCTCCTACAAGGTATTACCTGTCTTTTCCCTCCCTGTGCTTTCTCCCACCATCTTGTCTTCCTACATCCCTGAGAAATGGGCCAAGGTAGATCCAAGACAGGTTTCCCATTCCTCCCAAGGTTACTTAGCTTGTCAGTGGCTCAAGCCACTGGCTCTCTCCTGCCGAAGTCCAGTGTGGACGTGTGGTCTGTTACACAAATACTCAGCAGTGGATGCCTACAAGTTGACAGGTGGATTGAACATTCCTCTAGGCTTTGTGGATATCCATTTCCATTGGCTTATGTAACAGAGCTGGAGCTCTAGCCCGGCCTGTGCGTGGCAGTGAGAATATTCAGTGGGAGACGTCACTCTCTTAACCTGATTATTAGATTACTCTTCCTAAAACGTAGTCTTGTCTCTTCTCTTCAATGACTCCCTGCTTTCAAGGGATAAAAAAATAGCCTTCCAGGTTAGCAAGTACCCTGAATGTAACTTACAGTTTTGAGTCTGATTCAAGGCCATACTGTCTACTCATCTGACCATGTCACCTATAGTAAGCTTTGGAAACAGAATATATTTAGAATTATTTTTGTGAGGGCTTTACACCAAGCACTGGGGAAGCAAAGGCAGGGGAGCTTACTGGTTCAGTCGGTCTGGCCTAATTGGTGAGCTCCAGCGGAATGAGAGACCCAGTTTCAAATGAAGGTGGATGGGGTACCTGAAGGTGATTCACAAGGTTGTCTTCTTGCCTACACACACACACACACACACACACACACACACACACGCATGCAAACCACTCTTACATGAGCCCATCACATAGAAACATGCCTCTACACACTCACACACACAGAAAGCCGCTCAAGCCAGCTCTTGCACAAAGGCCCAGGGCAAAGGGGGTGTGAGGAGGATGGGGAGGGGGAATTCTGATGGCGCCCACCCAAGTGCATTGAGATTTCACATCTAGGTTTGGGAAGAGGGCCAGTCTTCTCTGAGGATGCCAAGGAATGAATGTGGAGGTTCCTCCTCCCCCCATGAGGAGGCTAACTTTCTCGTGAGGAGGCTCACTCTCATGAAGATACCCTTGTGGAGTCTCTCTCTCTCTATCTCTCTCTGAGACTATTATGAGGAGACTCTTCGCTCTCATGACACTCACACCCTCACAAGGAGATCACTCTCTCTAGAAAGGCCTCAGGTTTAAAGGACCCTCACTGGAGTGGGGGCAGGAGAGAGGGGACATAAGAGTATAAATGTGACCAAATGGCAATATGCTAAACTTCTCAATAAAAATGACCAATATCCCACTTTATATTTAGATAAAATTACTGTTGAGATGTATAGATATATTGTAAAATACTTTGAAATTTTAAAACAAAAACCTCAGTGCACCAGTTCTCCTGCCTGACCATAAGAACCCTGGCTGGCTTCAGGAAGGATACTGGTCATCCCCTGCTACAAACTGCGGGACCTTTGGGTGCACTGGGAAGCCCAATTTCCCTGCCCCGAGAAACATAGTAAAAGGCAGGTGTGTTTCCTAGGAACAGGAGTATCTGTGATGATGTGCTGAGAAAAAATAGCCTAGGTGTTGGCCTGAGGCAGGATGTGCCCTTGCTCTGAGCTGGGGTATTTCTGGAAGGAATAGAGGGAGGAATTTAATTGTAGAAAGAAAGCTTGGCATTTTGAGCCAATCGGGCAGCAGCTTCTTTAGTGGAGGTTTGGTTTGACTCTCATTCCTTCAGCTCCGCACTAGTCAGTCACAGACTCCTAGAGGGTCAAATGACATACCACACACGTCCCATTGCAAACGCAGGTCACAGAGCGTGAAGATCACAGCACACCCTAGCAGATGTCTTCAGACCTGACAAGATCCTGAATGCTGGGCCAGTAGAGCCAGCCTGGGGGACCTGGACCAGTTCCCATACATCCCCAGCCTACTGGGCAGCTCTGTGCTTCCTACAGGGAAAGGAACAAAGGTGGGGTAGGTCCCAGACAGCAACCTGGCTTCTGACAGTAGCCTGTTCATAGATCGTGCATCCATGTACAATTCCTTCAGGCTTCACCTTTCAAAGATATGGATGAATTGGAGCTACAAATTCCCAGTGGTGGCATTTGCCATTCTTACCCCAGCAACCCTGACACACCCATCACTTACATATGAAAGGGGTCTCTAAGGCATAGTTGACATACTTGGCCACAGCCACGTTCCCGGAGATCCAGGGATGTAACCTCAGTGCTAGGCCATATTGGTGGGTGTCAGTTGATATCTATAGCCAGGGACATCTTTGAAAGGTGGGACAGGGAGCTGGTCCTAGGGTAAATAGAATCACAGCCTCCTGAAGCAGGGCTGGGTTGTTGAGCAGTGGGTAGGGCGCTTGCCGTGTATATTAGTAACTTTCTCCTTGCTGTGACCACATACAAGAAGCAACAGGAGGGAGGAAGGAAGGGAGAGAGGGAGGGAAGAAGGGAAGGAAGGGAGGGAGAAAAGGAAGGAGGAAGAAAGAAGAAGGAAGGAAAAGACGAAAGAAGGAGAGATGGAGGGAGGGAGAGAAGGAAGGGTTTATTGGGGCTTATAGTTTAAGGTCCCCAGTCCATCATGGAACCTGTGTGGGTAGCTGGTCACATTGCATCTGCAGCAGGAAGTAGAGAGCAATGGAAGCTGGTGCTCAGGAAGTCTTCTTTTACTCAGTCCAAGGTTCCAGACAATGGAATGGTGCTGCCCACAGTTGAGGTGTGCCTTCCCACCTCAATTAACCTAATCAAGATAATTCCTCACAGACATGCCCAGAGGCTAACCTAATCTCGCTAATTCCTCCCAGGCATGCCCAGAGACTAATTTCCTAGAATCACCTAGGTCCTGTCAGGTTGACAACCAATATAAACCACCATTCCTAGTATGTATGGAAAGCTCCAAGTTTGAGCCCCAACACTGCATAAGCCAGGCATGGTGGCTCATACCTATAACCCCAGCATTCAGGAGGTAGAGACAGGGTGATCAGGAGTTCAAGGTCATCCTAGGCTTTCAGTGAGACCCTGTCTCAAAAAGCCAAAGTCAAAAACAAAAAGAAAAAAGAAAGTCCTATGGCATCACAGTTTTAGATGTGCCGGTTCAGGAATAGTGGGGAAGGCCATGACACAGAATAGAAGTCTCCCTTCTCCACAGGCCCACTGGCTGCTGAGAAGTTACTGCACTGGGTCCCACACCTACGTGCTTCCACTGACTTTATTCTGTAAATGAGCTTTGAAGTTGGGAGACCTGAGGATCAGAGGAGGCAAGCCATTTATTGGAGAACACACAGCCATCTTGAAGCGCAGTTGGGAGTTAAACCGAGGCAGTTGGATTTACACGTAGGTGCCAGGAGGGTCTTATTCTTGTGTAGATGAATGTGAGTAGTGTCCCCACATGATGTCCCAAAGTCATCGCCCAAGTATGCACATGTCCCCTTCCTACAATAGTACACAGTCACCCACGCACGGCCTTTTCTCTGGGCTCAGGGACCCAAGGAGCGCCAGGCCCCACCCCGGACAAGTGCCTGCTCGAAGCTTCCCAGAGCTGGGCCAGCAAGCTGAGACTCGAGCAGAGCCCAGCTTCCTGCTCTACTGGGGCGCAGACTGGACCCTCTCCAGAGATTTCCACAGCTTTGGCCTCACCCCAGCCCAGGCTTTGATTGTCCTCGGTGTTGAGAAGCACGAGTAACTAATACTCCAGCTAGGACTGTCCACACACACCAGGCACTGTGGACGAAACCTTCCACCTTCCTTCATCCTCATAAAACCCTGCAAGAGGCATGCTCTGACAGCCCCATCTTCCAGATGAAGAAACTGAGGCTCTCAGAGGCTAAGTAACAGACCCAAGGCAATAGCCAGGTATGGCACTGGGGCTAAGACCCCAAGGTATTACAGTGCCTCTTTCTGGTGGCCCAGTCAGGAGGAAAGTACCTGGCTGTCATCCTCATCCTGTGTTATTGGGTAAGTCCCTTCCTTCCCTTGAGATTTCATTTTCCTGCTTCTAAAGGAGATGAGTTCCAAAGATTCACCCCATTTTTTTGTACCGTCAAAGCGTTTCCTAAGTTCAGAACCTTCCTTTTTTCATTTTATTTATTTGATAAAGAGACAGGGAGGGAGGGAGGGAGGGAGGGAGGGAGAGAGAGAGAGAGTACAGATTTGCCAGGGCCTCTTGCCACTGCAAAAGAACTCCAGATGCATGCACCACTTAGTGTGCCTGGCTTTATGTGGGTACTGGGAAATCAAATTTGGACCTGCAGGCTTTGCAAGCATGTGCCTTTAACCACTAAGCAATCTCTGCAGCCCAGAACTATTGACTGAAGCCAATATTGAACCAAAACTGATCGAGGCACTGAAAATTCCACCAAAATCAGATGCTCAGCGTCAAGTGGAGGAGGCCGGTCATTAAACAAGACTATATCTGGTGGTTGATAAGTACCCTGAAGAAAGTGGGGTGATGTGATGAAGTGAGTGGCATCGGGAAATAAAAGCTTCTTGGAGAATTTAAGTAGAGGGAGAAGAAAGGTCCCTGTTGGCTATTTTCATGGGAGAAAGGTGAGAGCTGCAGCCCATTATACAATGGGAAGGTATTGCTGGAGACCTAGGCAGGCCTTTGATGGTTCCTGTCCTTTTAGAACACAGTAAGGAGATTAGATTGTAATCTGAGTGCTATGGGAAGCTGTTGGAAAAATCTTACTGATAGGAAGATATGGTGTATACTTTCACAAGATGTCTCACACAGTACTCTTGGGTGTTTGAGGCTGGCAGGATGGTGCAAGGAAGCCCTGGAGCCTCTCATCCTGCAAGCATGTTCACCTGCTGGGACCAAGCCCCTGGAAACTATAGTCTGCTTGTCAGGACTATGGGTCCTACACCTTGCACGTGGGTACAAGCATGAAACTACCACCTGAGGGTGAATTTCCCTGCATCTCACCCTCACCCCCACGACTCCGCCTCTGAGACCAGTGGCTGCTCCTTCCCTAGAGTGAACACATCTGCACAGCTCTGCCTGGTGCCTGTGTGGGCCTGCCCACCACTGGTGCTGACCTGGGGAGCAGGAAGTTCGCCTAGGACGGGCTATCTGAGCTACCTAACAAGTACACCAGGGACCCTGGTAAGGACACTTCCCTCTGGGGTTCCAACCTGGGAAGGCGTGCCATCCTTCAGGGGACTGGGTCCTGAGTGATTTGGGGTCCCCTCCTGCTTGTAGGGGCTGAGTCAGGATAGGGTAGGTATGGCTTCTGCCTTGGGCTGTAAGGGGCACCAAGGTGAGAAGAGGGGTGAGGAGGGTGGGTGGCACACAGCACAGATTCTTCTGCTGGTCTTTGGAACCTCCAAGCGTGGACATCTGCTTCTGTCTTGTCCCCTCCTTATGGAGGTGCTTGAGCTCGAGGTGTCCCCAACAAGGTCTCAAGGGGCAGATGGTCGTAATAACTGGGAGGGTGGGAGATTCAGTCTCTGTTCTAGACTCTGCCAGTCTCCCATCTTGGAATGTCACTCTCAGGATCTCAGAGAACCCCCATGCCCATTCACTCAGGGCGATGTAGAAGGACTGTCTCCCAGCCCCTCCTTTCCACCTTGCCCTGGAAGTTTAACTCTTCAGAGCCTTTGAAGAGTAGGAACTGGAAGGACAAGTCTGGCCTGTCTCATCCAGGAATGCTCCACACATGGCAGGTTGCCAGGATGCTTCTGGGATCGGGTCTCCCAGGGGCAGGCAAGACTCCAGCCCTGGCACTTAGCTTCTCCTGGAATCCTACACTTTGCCTTTGCTCTTGACCCTTTGACCCAGGCTAGATGAGGGATGAACTCTAAGGGATGCAGCTAAGGGGAGAGGGGACAAAAGATCCATATAGCTAGTTCGGGAACCAGTTCCCAGGCGTCAGTTCTTACCTGGCCACCCACTATGGGATCTGGGACAGGACTCATCCCTAATCTGGGACTCTTTGCCCATAGGTGTATGGGGAGTGCAAACAGAGCACCATCATATCTAAGGTCCAACTTGGCCGTGATATTCTGGGAGCCTAGGAATTATTCCTCTGGAATCAGGTAGGGATGGGACAGGTGTCCCTAGCCTGGGGCAGGGGAAGCAGACCCATCCCAGCCTGTGACTTTAAGAGCTCCTCCTGATTGGTGTGAATATTCCCTTTTTCTTATTTTCCCATGCTCAGTAATGGCTAACACTGTTAAAGATTATATGTTCTGGGGACTCCATGATAACTCACCTTCATTATTCCCTTTTAATTTTTTTTTACGTGTGTGTGTGTGTGTGTGTGTGTGTGTGTGTGTGTGTGTGTGTACTGAGCCTCAAATAAGGCTGAAAGGAGTAACAGATCTCCTGTAGAGACAGAATGTTGCAGGGTCAGAGCTGAAGGACTCTGGGCTACCTTTAGCTCCTAAATAGCCATTTATCACCCACCTCTGTATCTGACCTAACATCCTAGTGACTCAGTTGATCAGGTGCTACCTTTTTGGAATACAAGAACAGACCCCCAGCTTCCACCAACCGAGGGGCTAAGAATGTCATCAGACAGCATCTGAAGCCTATGGTGGAGAGTTCCATCTTTGCTCTAACCTACCTACCTGATTGATGATCAGTCAGCGTATTTGGAAAGTGTCTTCGTTTATGACTGTCTCTTGTTCTGTAACCATAACAACTTCATCAAACTGTTAACACATTGAACATAGAATTTGGGATAACCTAAATCTGTGTTTCTGGGCCACGATCACTCCTATTTGGCTCCAGAATAAACTACCTCTTATTTATCTTTGAAGTGAGAGCTGTGTCTTTTTTGTTGACATGTGCTCATATGAAGACCAGAATGGGTGTCTTCTGCAATCACTGTCCATGTTATTTACTGACACAGGGCCTCTCACCCTGGAGCTAGCCAATCCAGCCAGTCTAGCTAGCCAGCTTGGCCCAGGGATCCTGTTTCTGTCTCCCAAGTGCTGGGATTACAGGCAGGTTGCAGTAGCCACCCAGCATTTATTCAGGTCTTGGGGACCCAAACTCTAGTCCTCACACTTGCAAGGCGAGGGCTTTATCCATTGAGCCATCTCTCCAGCCCCTCCCTTTAATTTTCACAATAGGTCTTGTGTATATCTGTGTGTATACACATGTGTTTGTGCATACAGGTAGATATGCACGTGTGTGCTTGTGTGTGGAGACCAGAGGACAACCTCAGGTGTCATTCCTGGGGTGCTGTCTACCAGTTTTTTTTTTTTTTACATCATCAGAGTTAAATTTATTTATTTATTTTTGTCCATAATGAGTTACATTATTTAGTGGGCAAACAATGAGTTGTTATCCCCAATTCCCCAATGCTCCCCTCCCCCATCCCCAATCAGCTGGATACCCTCCTCCGTGGGTCGTCTGGATCAGTCCTTGTGACAGGGGACCATGGATAGCCTAGTATTCAGCCAGGTTCTCCTGGCCCAAGTGTGTTGTTACTGAGGGGTGCCATGCCTCTGGATAGTCTCCCCCACCACAGCTCTCACAATCTTTCTGCCCCCTTTTCTGCTCAGTTCCCTGAGTCGTGGTGGATGAGTATTAAGGCTGCTTTAATGTTGTGAGTTTAGGGGTCTTTGTGTCAAAAATCATTGGTTTCTGTCTCACTGGCTTATCCTGTGTTGATTGAATGGCTGTGGCTGTGGGTCCCTTGTTCATCCCGTCATTCTCTGCGGGGTTCCATATGGATCCTCCACAAAATGACTGTGGTGGCTCCTCTTGCCAGGATCTCAGCTATCGGCCTACGGTCGGGTAGGTTGGTAGGGTTAGATGGGCCCCAGCTCTCTTGTTGCATCCTGAAAAATACAAACACAATCTCCATTGGAGAGTGAGATCAGTATAGGATAACAAATATACACAATTCTGGATTACCTAGATTCTATTTTTAGTAACCTTCCCGTCAATTGCTCCCATAGTGCATCTTGTCTTGGGAAGAGTACGGGATCCGGTGCCTATCGCCCTGAATCCCTAGTTCCAGACAAGGGTTCCTCCTCAGTAAGTGGAAAATTTGGCCGAATTTGAAAGCTGTTGATTGTCTCCCCCAGGCCCAGGCTCCTCCATTGCACAAGTGCTCCTTGGTTCTCTGTTCTCTCCCAGTAGGAGGTGTGGTCAGCCTACTCACGGCCGCAGATTGTGTTTCATGTCAGTGGTCTCTGTTTACTCCAGCTGTCGTTGATCAGTTTCCCCTGGCAGCCTGTGCAGTGCCTTCCAGCACTACACTAACTGCCTTCTGGGAGCTGGATACCATTCTGGACCTCGAAGGGTCTCTCTATGCTGGTCTCTGGCATTCTGTGGTTTCTTCAGCAACAGGGTTTTGCCACAGGCCTGGGGAGGGCACTCAAGAGCTTTGACAGAATTCTGTCTTGTTGTTGGAGCCTCATGGGTCGCTTTGGTCAACATCTCAGTGAGGGAAGGAACCGGTGGTTGGAGCCAGGGGTTGTCAGACTGATCTAATTGTTCACAGGCTTAGACTCTCTCCTCTAACACTCATGGCCCCTCTTGCCAGTTGACTCCCACTACTTTCTCAATAGGTTACAGTATGCTCATGAGGATTTTATGTTTTTGAACCTAATACGGTTTAGCCTCATGCTTAAGCCATTCCCCTCCCCCCATCCCTTACCACTCATTGATAACCTCTCACTTCTTTCTACTAGTCTGCGTAGTTTACGGTTATCCTGGTTAAGGACCGCATATGAGGGAGAATATGTGGTGTTCAATTCTCTGTTCTTTTTTTAAAAATATTTTATTTATTCATTTTCAAGCAGAGAGAGAGAGAGAGAGAGAGAGAGAGAGAGAGAGAGAGAGAGAGCGCACCAGGGCCACCACCTTGTGGGTCTGGCTTATGTGGGTCCTGGGGAATTGAACCCGGGGCGTTAGGCACTGGAGGCAAGTGCCCTAACCGCTGAGCCATCTCTCCAGCCCAATTCTCTGTGCTTTTGAGTGTTCACTTAGTAAGATCTGCTCGAAGTCAGACCATTTTTTCCTAAATTTTGATACGTCATTTTTCCTTTCAGCTGAGTAAAATTCCATCGTGTAAATATACCACAGTTTCGCTGTTCATTCCTCCATGGATGGGCATTTGGGTTGATTCCAATTCTTGGCTATTATGAATTGAGCTGCTATAAATATAGTTGTACAAAAGTTTCTGCATTGAGATGTGACATCTTGCGGGTAGATGCCTAGTAGAGGGATAGCTGGGTCCATTGGTAGTTCTATATCCATTCTGTTGAAGAGTCTCCACACTGCTTTCCATAGTGGTTGAACAAGTTTGCAATACCACCAGCAGTATATGAGGGTTCCTTTTTCCCGCATCCTCGCCAGCAACGATTGTTGTTGGTTTTCTTTATGATTGCCATTCTGACTGGGGAAAGGTTGTCTACCAGTTTTTAAAGACAGGGTTTCTTAATGTCCTGGAACTCAACAATGAGGCTTGATTGACTGGCTAACAAGCTCCAGGGATCCACCTGCCTCTACCTCCCCAGTGCCGGGACTTCGAGCATGTACTACCACATCTGACTTTTGTTGTTGTTTTTCCCATGGGTTCTGGGAACAGAACTCACATCCTCATGCGGGAATGACAAACATTTTATCACCTAAGACATCTCCTCAGCTCCCAATTTTGTCCGCACTTCTGTGAGATGGATACTATTTTTATCCCTGTGTTAAGGAGGAAGAAATGAAGGTTCATAGAGAACTTGCTTAGAGAGTCACCCACTCTACAGATGGAGAGCCAGGGCCGAGAGCCAGGTAGCCTGGTGCCAGACCTGGAGTTGTGCTGGCATGCAGATACAGCTCAATTTGGTTAGAGCTCAGGCCTGATGGGGGGGTCTTATAGGAAAAGACTGTTAAGCTGGGGTCCCAGGCTAAGAGTTAAGATTATGCTACCTTCATAAGATAGCCACAGAAGTTTCTAGAAAGAGGAGTGACCGAGTGATCAGGATTGCATTGTATCTGGTGGGTGCCCTTGAGTGAACATTTCAGGTTGTCAATGTCACAGGTACGTTAGGCTTGGGCCATGTTCACAGTGATGGGTGGGGTGACAGGTCTAGACAGGCCTTTTATGTTTTATCCAACACAGCTCTACTGAGGAAGCAGGCACATCTCCATAGTGGGATACATCTGTGCTTTGTAGGAAGTGTATAAGACCCACCTCTGGTTGTTGTACACCAGTAGCATGATCCCCTCAAGTGAGAGAGCCCCGAACATCCTAAGACACTGGAAAATGCCCCCCCACCCGCCATGTCCTCTTGCTATTAACCACAGTGATAGGAGCCATTTCTTTCCTAACTTGTGTCTTTTCCTTCTCCTTCCTCCTCAGGAGTGTTTACACCATGACTCTTGTCCTGCTGGGTCTAACGGTCTTGTTGCTTCATGGTGTGTCCTGTGAGGAGCCACAAGCAAGAACCATCTCCCCCTTGGCTTGGCGCTTCACGCACTCTCTGTACAACGTCACCATCTATGAAAACTCTGCTCCCAAGACCTACGTGGAGAGCCCTGTGAGGATGGGCATGTACCTGGCAGACCCCCAGTGGGCGGTGAGGTACCGGATCATCTCTGGAGACGTGGCTGGTGTGTTTAAGACTGAGGAGTACGTGGTGGGCAACTTCTGCTTCCTGAGAATCAGGACCAAGAACAGCAACACGGCCCTCCTGAACAGGGAGGTGCGAGACAGCTACACACTCGTCGTCCAAGCCACCGACAGGACCCTGCCGTTTGAAGCCCTCACCCACGTGCTGGTACACATCCTAGACCAGAATGACCTAAAGCCCCTTTTCTCCCCACCCTCCTATAGGGTCACCATCTCTGAGGACATTCCCCTCAAGACCCCCATCTGCAAAGTGTCCGCCACTGATGCTGACCTGGGCCAGAATGCCGAGTTCTATTATACTTTTCACACCAGATCTGAGTTATTTGCCATCCACCCCACCAGCGGGGTGGTCACCGTCGCCGGAAAGTTGAATGTCACCTGGCGAGGGAAGTATGAGCTCCAAGTGTTGGCTGTGGACCGGATGAGGAAAATCTCTGAGGGCAATGGGTTTGGCAATTTGGCGATGCTGATCGTTTACGTGGAGCCTGAACCCAGGAAGCCCCCGGCTATCGTCTCAATGGTTGTGACTCCACCAAATATTGATGAAGGTGCCACCTACGCCACTGTCATGGTGGAGACAAATGGCTCGGGAGACGAAGTGGATTCACTGGAGGTGGTTGGCGGCGACCCTGGAAAATACTTCAAAGCCGTCAAGTCCTACGCCCAGAGCAATGAGTTCAGCCTGGTGTCAGTCAAGGACATTAACTGGGCGGAACACCTCCATGGCTTCAACCTCAGCCTCCAGGCCCGCAGTGGGAGCAGTCCTTCCTCCCACTCCCGCATCAGGGTCTTCCACCTCCCTCCCCCCGGGCTGGCCTCCCTCAGATTCCAGAAGACTGTTTACCGAGTGCAGCTCAGTGAGTTCTCCCCTCCGGGAAGTCGTGTGGCACTGGTGAAGGTCACCCCAGCCCTCCCCACCCTACGCTATGCTCTGAAGCCCTCCCCTGAGAGTGTGGGCTTTAAGCTCAATGCTCGAACGGGACTGATCACCACCACGAAGCTCATGGACTTTCACGAGCGAGCTCAGTACCAGCTCCATGTCAGAACCTCCCTGGGCTCAGCCTCCACCACTGTGGTAATTGACATTGTGGACTGTAACAACCACGCCCCCATCTTCAACAGGTCTTCCTATGACGGCACCTTGGATGAGAACATCCCTCCAGGCACCAGCATTCTGACTGTGGCAGCCATAGACCAGGATCATGGGGATAATGGACATGTCACCTATTCCATTGCTGGCCCTAAAACTGTGCCCTTCTCTATCAACCCTTACCTGGGGGTCATCTTTACCACCAAAGCCATGGACTATGAGCTCATGAAAAGAATTTATACTTTCCGGGTACGGGCATCAGACTGGGGATCCCCTTTCCGCCAAGAAAAGGAAGTGTCTGTCTCGCTGAGACTCAAGAACCTGAATGACAACCAGCCTATGTTTGAGGAGGTCAACTGCACAGTGTCTCTCAGCCAAGATACACCAGTAGGGAAATCGGTAATAACTTTGTCTGCCATAGACGTGGACGAACTTCAGAACCTGAAATATGAGATCGTGTCTGGCAATGAACAGGATTATTTTGATTTAAACCACTTCTCTGGAGTGATATACCTCAAACGTTCTTTTATGAATCTTACCGCCGGTAGACCTACAAGCTATTCCCTGAAAATCACAGCCTGGGATGGCAAACACTTCGCCTCACCCACAACGCTGAATGTCACTGTTGTGAAGGACACTCGTTCTGAGGTCCCTGTGAAGTGTGATAAAACAGGGGTGCTGACCCATTTCACGAAGACCATTCTCCACTCGGTTGGGCTTCAGGACCAGGAGTCCATCGAGGATGAATTCTCTTCCCTCAGTCACTATCAGATCAATCGTCACACCCCTCAGTTTGAGGACCATTTTCCTAAGTCCATTGATGTTCTAGAACAGATCCCCGTCAACACCCCCTTGGCCCACCTGGCAGCCACTGACCCTGATGCTGGCTTCCACGGTAAACTGGTCTATGTGATTTCAGATGGCAATGAGGAGGGTCGCTTTGACATTGAGTTGGAGACGGGGCTGCTCACAGTAGCAGCAGCCTTGGACTACGAAACCACCAACTTTTATGTCCTCAACGTGACCGTATATGATCTGGGCACTCCCCAGAAGTCCTCTTGGAAGCTGCTGAAGGTGACTGTGGAAGACTGGAATGACAATGCACCCCGTTTTCCTCAGGGTGGGTATCAGCTCACCATCGCGGAGGACACAGACATTGGAACAACAATCACAGAGCTGCAAACAGAAGACGCTGACTCAGAGGACAATGGGAGGGTCCGTTACACCCTGCTGACCCCCACAGAGAAGTTCTCCCTTCATCCCCTCACCGGGGAGCTGGTTGTCACAGGACACCTGGACCGGGAATCAGAGCCTCAGTACATCCTCAAGGTTGAGGCCAGGGATCAGCCCAGGAAGGGTCACCAGCTTTTCTCTGTCACCGACTTGATAATCGCATTGGAAGATGTCAATGATAATTCTCCCTGGTGCATCCCAGGACACAGGAGCCTGAAGGTCCCCGAGGACCTGCCCCCTGGAACTATCTTGACATTTCTGGATGCCTCTGATCCTGACCTGGGCCCTGCTGGGGAAGTGAGATATATCCTGGTAGATGATGCCCATGGAACCTTCCGGGTGAATCTGATGACCGGGGCGCTGAGTCTGGAGAAAGAGTTGGACTTTGAGAGGCAGACTGGGTACAACCTAAGCCTGTGGGCCAGTGACAGCGGGAAGCCCCTCGCCCGCAGGACCCTCTGCCATGTGGAGGTGTTAGTCCTGGATGTCAACGAGAACCTCCACCACCCCCGATTTTCTTCCTTTGTACACCTGGGCCAGGTGCAGGAGAACAGCCCCCCGGGAACATCAGTGCTGCTCGTCACTGCCCAAGATGATGATGGTGGCTTGGATGGGGAACTCCAGTACTTCCTGAGGGCTGGCACTGGCCTTGAAGCCTTCCGTATCAACCAGGACACAGGTACAGGGGGTGAGGGCCATGGGGGTGCCGGGGCTCAGGGATTGGGAGGCGAAGGGAAAACAGGAACAGTGCTGAAAGTAATTAGGCTGAGGCAGAAGAGAAGGGCAGCCAGTGAGGGTTCTCCTGCCTGTGCCTTTATTCTATCTTTACTGGATGTTTTACTTCAGGTTTTTTATACATGCACACACATGCATGTACAATATACAGGTATGAATGTATAATATACAAATATGCAGAACACACATACATATTCCATTTATAAAGGTAATGTATGATGGTTATAGATGATTTTTAATAGTTATATGTAGAAGAAATAAATGTTCTTCTGTGTCCCATCTCCCAAACGATGATCTTTATTAACAACTTGGCCTATAATCTTCTAAATTTTTCTATTTGTTATGATATAAGTTCTTCCTCCTTCCGCTCCTTTCCCTTCCCTTTTCTTCCCTTCTCCTTCCTTTCTTCCTTCCTTCCCTCCTTCTCTTCCTCCTTCCCTCTCTCTTTCTCTCTCCCTCCCTCCTTCCCTTCCTTCTTCTCTCTTTCTTTCCTCCCTCCCTCCCTCCTTCCCTTCCTTCCTTCCTTTTTTCTTTATTTCTTGGACCTCATGTACCCCAGGCTGGCCTCAAACTTGCTTTTGTGGCTTAAGACTATCTTGAAGTTCTGATCTCCTGCTTCCACCTCTCAAGTGCTGTGATTACAGACCTGTACTTCTATGTTTAGTTTTAAGTGTTGCTGGAGATGGAACCCAGGCTCTGAGCATGCTAGACACACACTATACCAATGGAGCTACATCCTAAGCCTTGTTTTCTGAAACAGTGTCTTTCTATGTAGCCCAGGCTGACCTAGAACTCACTCCATAGTCCAGACTTGTCTGGAATTCATTCTGTAGCTCAGGCTGGATTCAAACTCATGGCAATCCTATTGCCTCAGCCTCCCATGTTCTGGGGTCACAGATGTAAGCCACCATGCCTGGTTTGATGTGTTTTTGCTTTATATTTTATTATTATGAAACTATAATACAATAAGTTCTATTTATGGGCTTACTTTCCCCGCATACTATGATATCACAACACCTTAGATGTCAGTGCATAGAAATATCTTTGTCCTTTTATTGGCTGCATATTAATTTATCCTGTAGGTGTGATATGATTATTTATGTACTTTGACTCACTTTTACTCACATGTCTTTTTACCAGAAAAACCATTAAAAATAAAGTTGGTGGGTCAAAGGATAATGTACGTGCGTGCCTGTCTTGCTGTGACTAAAGCCCAGAGCTTAGTAAATACCCTAGTAAATGCCTAGTAAATACTCTACCAGTGAGCTTTATCCCCAGCCCACAAATGTCTACTTTCAGTAATGACAAGCTATTGTATTGTTACTTTTCTTGTTGTCATAACAAAATACCTGACAAAAACCAGGAAGGAGGGGCTCACTTTGGCTCATGCTTTGAGAGGATCATGGTGGAGAAGGCACAGTGGTGGGAGCATGAAGAAGCTGGCCCCGTGTGTCCACAGTCAGGAAGCAGAGAGTTGAATGCTGGTGCTCAGTCTGCTCTCTCCTTTTTATTTAGTCTGAATCTCCACCCATGGGTCAATGCTGCCCACATTCACGGAGGGTCTTCCCCCTTTGTTAAATAAACCTCTCTGAAGATACCCTCACAAACTTCCCAGAGATGTGTCTCTGGGGGGATTCTAAATCCACCTTAGTTGACGTCCCTTACCCATCATGGACATATGTCCGAATCACTCTCAGAATCCGAATCACCCCAAACTTCTCCTCTTTTAAATGTGTTTTATATATATATATATATATATATATATATATATATATATATATATGTGTGTGTGTGTGTGTGTGTGTGTGTGTGTGTGTGTGTGTGTGTGTGAACACACACAGACAAGGTGCCGCTAAGGCAGGGGCCTTGGGGCGAACCAAGGAGAATAAGGAAGGGCACTGCCTTCAGGGCACTTCACTCGGGTGTGTGACTTGTTTCCAAAGGGCAGGGCAATGCGATGGGAAAGAGATTCAACCTGCTCCATTCACGACCAGCTCTTTCACTCACTTGCTACATGCACACTTACTTGGCCAATTTATGCTTCCTGCCTGGGACTCAGTTTACCACCTGTCACTGCTGTCATGCTCTGCTCTGATCATGAGCCCAAGCCCAGGCAGCTGAGAGAGAGCCATAAGACCTTAGGGTGTAAGTTTCTTGTGTCCACCATTGGACCCTTGAATTCTAGAATAGCCCTTATAGGCAATTTGTGGAGTGAATGGACCAAAGACTGAAGCTAAGCTCATTATATCACGACGACAAAGGATATGGCCATTTATTCCTCAAACCTCTAAGCCTTTTAAGGGGTTGATCTCCCAAGACCAAAAGAGTGAAGGAAACAGTTTAAGGACTACCACAGGAAATCTCATTTACAGAATGTGAGGATAACCCAACGGAGCTTGGCTTGAAGTAGTCGGGAGAAATTAGGTCATTACCACTTTGTTCTACAAACCCTATACATGCCTATATACTAGAGCCAAGGGACTATTTTAGCAGAGAAGGGCTCCGAGAGGCTCTATGTTATGAACATTAATTCCTCCATGTCCAACACAACACCACCTACCTGCTGGCATCACTACCTTCTTTTCCTCAAATGTCTACCAATGTCCTTTCCACAATACAGACGGGGGCATGTTGGGTAGGCTGACTTATGAAGCCACTTTGAACTCTGAAGTATTTTGCATTTGGATATTCGCTGTCCTCAGGGTTGATTGAGACTTTGGCACCTCTGGACCGAGAATTCACTCACGACTACTGGTTGACGGTACTGGCTGTGGACAAGGGCTCTGTACCCCTTTCTTCTGTCACTGAAGTCTACATTGAGGTTACGGATGTCAACGACAATGCACCCCGGATGTCCAGACCTGTGTTCTACCCCTCCATCCAGGAGGATGCACCCTTGGGTGCCTCTGTGCTTCAGCTGGATGCCTGGGACCCTGACTCCAGCTCCCAAGGGAAGCTGACCTTCAACATCACCAGTGGGAACCACATGGGGTTCTTCGTCATTCACACTTCCACAGGTGAGTGCCAAGGATCTAGAGCAAAGGTGGGGGTCCTCAGGGTGGTCCTTGAGTATCCTCAGACAACTTGTACAAAGTTCAAATTCTCAGGCCCCACCCTAGAAGGATTGAATCAGGGTGCTAAGGATAGGCCCTGGAAACCTGTATTTTAACAAAAGAAGCATAGGAATCTGCTAAAGTTTGAGACACTTTTCTTCTTTCAGTTTTATTTTTGACAATTTTATATATGTACATAATGCATTTTGGTCTTATTCATCCCATTATCTTCTGTTACCCCATGTCACTCCCACTGAACCCCTTCTTCCTCCCAACCAATCTCCTTCCCACTTTCATGCCTTCTTTTTAAAAAAAACATATTTACTTATCTACTTAGCTATTTGCAAACGAAGAGAGATAGATGAGATACACAGAGAGATTAGGGGACTAGGGCCTCCAGCTGCTGCAAACTAATTCCAGATACATGTACCATTGTGCATTTGGCTTTATGTGGGCACTGGGGAATCAAACCTGGGTCTTTAGGCTTTGCAGGTAAGTACCTTACCGGTGAGCCATTTCTCCAGCCCTTCATGATTCTTTTCATATGTTCTCAGCACCTCCACCAGTTATACACAAGACACTTTTCAACTATGTCTTACCCCAGAGAAAAATGAACAGAACCTACTGTCAGCTTTCTTGCCTTGGAGTCCAGATGACTGAGGTCACTCAGAGATCAAGCAGGGACTATTTCAGACCTTTGGATGGTTCCAAATGGATCCCCGCCACTGGGTCACAAGCCACAAGTGAGAGCCACCATTAGCCTTCATTCCAGAATAATTTCAGCCCTGCCCACAGAACCATGGCAATGGGATCCAGCTAAGCTGAGACAACCTTCTCACCAGCATGTGTCTTTGGCCAAAGGACAAGTGAGGACCAGGTAGAAAGTTCAGAGGAATCTAGAAGTCACCAGATAACAGCAGTGACCCTGGTCGAGCTCCTGGATCCTGGTGTTTTGTTTAACTAACACTAATAAAATACCAGCTTCCCAAGATGCAATCAACATTTAAAAATCAGCACATTTAAGGGCTTGGGCAATGGCTCAGCTGGTAGAGCTCTTGTGTGTGTGTGAGAACCTGAGCTTTAAAAACTTTTATTACCTATTGACAAGGAGGGAGAAAGAGAAAGAAAGTAGACCTGAGTTTTTGGTGTTTTTTTTCCAAGGTATTGTCTCACTCTAGCCTAGGCTGACTTGGAACTCATTCTGTAGTCCCAGGCTGGCCTTGAACCCACAGCGATCCTCCTGTAGCTGCCTCCTGTGTGCTAGGATTAAAGCTTGTATGGCCACACCAGTTATTTATTTATTTATTTATTTATTTATTTATTTATTTATTTATTCATTCATTCTTTGGTTTGACCCAAGTTTTGATCCCAGCATCTACATAAATGCCAGGTGACATTCACGAGGCATAGACAAGGGACCCTTGGTGCTTGCTGACTGGCCCGTCTAGCCAAATTGGTGAGTTCTGGGTTTAAATGAGAGACATTGTCTCAATAAAAATGGTGAGGAACAATTAAGGAAGACCCAGAAGGCAAGCTTGTTCTTCCACATGCATGTGCAATTGCACCCTCTGCACACACACAGGTACATAAACACATATACACACATGCACCCCCCCACACACACAGGTAACAAACACGTATACACACATGTATGCACATGCACATTTCAAAAAGACAAAGGCTGGGTGTGGTGGTCTATGCCCTTAATCCTAGCACTCAGAAGGCTGAGATAGGAGGATTATTGTGACTTCAAGATCAGCTTGCGTAGAGTGACACTCTGACTCAAAAACACAAAGGTGAAAACCATTAGCAAATCTACAAAACATTCCCAATTTCTGATTCTCTTTAAAACGGGACAATCCAGCCCTGCTGTCTCCATATTCCCACAGGGCCACCATATAGCAGAAGCGGACAGCAGCTCCCTCTGCAGACAGTGCTCTCTGGTCCCCAGAGTGGCCACCATGTTCTTCTCCCACCATGCTTCCCCCAGTTATGCTAACTGCCTGGCTCATGTTGGCCTTGGAGGTTCAGAGATGCTTCCAAGTGATGTGGACACTCCTCCAAGGCCACATCTTCCACATCCCTATTTTAAAGAAGGCTGACATTTCCCCCATTAACCCCAACATCCTATCCTACAATTTTTTCTCTTGCCCCAGAAGAACAGATCCTAGGGGTGGGACAAAAGGGACCTGGGGTATAGTGAGAAGCCTGGGAGCCCTGGGGCGGACAGCAAGTGTGGAATGCATGTCTGTGCCACTGGTGACACTTGTTGGGAGACTTTCCCATTTCCCTTTGACCTCAGGGTGTGGGTGCATCCTCCCTCCAAGCAGGAGTGCTCCCCTTAGAAAACAGGTCTGAGCTGATTCTCCCCCTGGGGCTTCCCTGCTCCCACTTTCAGAAGCAAGAAGAGATCTCTCACCCAGGGCATTAACTTCTCAACTTCTTCCAAATCCCCTTTCTGTTTACTGCCAACATTCCCTGACAGCAAGCCTGGCAAGATGCCCTGGTAGGCAGAGAGGTTCTCAGTTTTCCTGCAGCTAGGGCGAAGAAATCCTTATGGCCATGATTTTTTTAAACATAAGAGAATAATCAGCCATGAGCCCCAGGCCACCTTCCTCTTTCCATGAGCACCATTGCACTACCCCCACCCTTGACGGGAGAAGGCTCCTGTGTGTCCTTAACTGGAAGCCAGATCTGACCAGCCCTCCTGACCTCTTTTCTTCACCTCATTCCTCTTGCACTGCCCCTCTGGGTTCCAGTCACGTGGGTGCTTTTGTCCCTGGAGTCTCCCAAAGTGGCTGTCCCCATCAGGAGTCTCCTCTCTTTGTTGTCTGGGTGGCCTCTCCTTCAGAGCTAAGCTCGGTTGTTCTTAGAAAAGAATTTCCTGCGCTCCTAACGCTTCCTGCAGCCACTTACAATGTGGGTGTTCCTTAACTCTTCATGTCCACTGGACTTCCAAGGATCCCTGGAGAAGGGACCTTGACCACTTTGCCAGCCTCAGCATCACCAGCCTGGGCTACTTGGTACACAGTAGGAGCTCAATAAGTAGTTGCCCAATGGGTGAGTCTTTGGAGCTCATTCATGATATTCTGATAAACCCATGAGCCACATAGTTGTTCAGCAAATGTTTAAAGAGGTCACACTTATAAGGCCTTCCAACAATACACTATGGAGAGACATAAAAAAAAAGACCTGGTTCCAGACCCTGGGGAAGTCAGTCCATCAAGAGCATGAATATTTGGATAAATACTATAAAATCAGTGTACAGAACATAAAAGGAAATGGGGAGACAGCTTGCATGCAAGACAATCAGCACGAGAGAGAAAAGCTTATGCAGGCAGGGGCCATGGCTGCTCAGGGGAGTGAGGAGGCTCTTGGTAGGCAAGACCTAGGCAGGGAGAGTTCAGCGAGCAGCCTCCAGGAGGGAGGAGGACTAGGCACAGTAGAGGAGTGTGGCTCACACAGCCCAGTGAGGAGGGTCACTTGGCAAAGGTGCTTGTTTGGATCCACTGTGTGTTGCTGTTGCTAAAGCTGAGAACCACAGGGCATTGAGAAAGAGTAGAGGTTTACTTGGTTCGTGGTCCTGGAGGCTGGGAAGTCCAAGGACCTAGAGCTGGCGTCTGGTTAGAGACTTCTTGCTACCTGATACATGGTAAGACAGAGCAGGTGTGTTAGCTTAGGTCTCTCCTGTTTTTACAAAGTCACTAATACCCTCATGGGAACCCGACTTCATCTAAGCCTAATAACCTCACAGGCTGCATCTGCAAACCCCACTGAGTTATGGATTAGAGTCCAGAATGACACCATATGCCTGTAAACCCAGTACTTGGGAGGCAGAGGCCAGCCTGAACCACAGAGTGAGTTCAAGGCCAGCTTGGGGGGGGGTCACTTAGCGAGGTCCTATCTCAAAAAGCCAAAATCAATAAATAATAATTTGGGGATTAAACTTCCTATACATGGACGCACCTAAAGCACAGCACTGCACTGGGCCTGAGTTTCCTAGTTGATAAAAGGCAGATGTCACAGCTCCTTTCTAGGTACATGTGGGGACCTGAATGAGCTAATATAGAGAGCTGTTGAGAGAGTTTAGAAGAAAGCCTAGGCATGTAAGGGCCCTGCTATGCTGAGGGAGCGAAGAAAAGGGAGAAGAGGATGGACAGGTAGTTGGAGACAGACATAAACTGTGGTGGGCCAAGGAGCGAGGGCCAGGAATCTCTCTGAAGTGGATTAACAGCTGTTGAAAAACTATGGATTAACATTGGGGAAGGGCGGGCCTGAGATGGGGAAGTTTTGTCTGGAGGAGAAATGCAATAACAGTCAACTGAGTGTCAGCTTGTGCCGGAAAAGGTGAAGGTGCTTCCAACACACCTCTGTGATGAATGCTCACCCAGCTCTTTGTGGGAGGCGCTGCCATACATCTCCCCGTTTACATGGCATTCTTTAGGAATCTAGACACTGAAGTCAGGGAGAGCGTGAGGGGGACAGTAACTCAGAAGGCCACAGGGCGGTTACGGGCACTTAGAGATAGGAGTAGCCAGCAGAGAGAGGGAGGGAGAGAGAGAGAGAAAGGGAGAGAGAGGGAGGGGGAGGGAGATCCAGAGGTACAAAGAGAGGGAGAGAGCAAGAGAAGGTGAAGGAAGGGAAGAGAGGAGAGAGCAAGTTCCTGAGATGCAGAGACACTGAAGGAGAAGAGAGGAAGAGCAAACAGGAAGAGAGAGGGATGGTGAGAAAGAGAGAGGGAGGGAGAGGGAGAGAGAGAGGGACCTGTTACCCTCTCTGGCCTTTGCAGTCTTCCTGGGTGGCCCCAGACCCTGAGCCCTTCTTCACCCAGCCCCTCAGATTGGGAGGACTTGGGTGGGTGAGGTGGAAGGAGTCCTCATTTCCACTCATCTGTCTTCCTTCTTAACCAGAAGGGTGCCTGTGTGGGGAGCCTTCTCCAATCCTTCCCATGGCTGCCGCAGTTAGGGAAGACAGGACTGGGTGGCACAGGTTCCAGTGCGCAGTCAACAACCTGTTCCTGATGATCTCTGTGCTTATGCCACACTCTGCCCAGCACAGGCCCCCTTTTCCCTCATGGAGCCCTGCATGGAGCCTCCATTGTCCTCACCGAACTTCCACTTCTGCCCTTATCCCCAATATCACCACCATTTTCTCACCTTAACAAGCTCAAGACGCACACTGAACTTTCCCAGACAGCCTTCTGACTCCTACCAGCAGGCCTGTTCTCAGCCTTGCTTTCTCAGGCTGAGGGTCAGAGGTGGCCTTCAGAGCCCCTCAGAACCCCCACTTTGAGTTCCCTGAATCTTGCAGACATGGGTGCCTCCCCTGAGAGCCACTGTGGCTCAGAAAATTAAAACTAGGTTTACAGATCACCAAGTCAAACTTCTTCTATTTCCAGGACTTTTGAGACGCTCCCAGGGGGTCTTTTTTGACTCACCTGTGCCAGCCAGGCATGGGGAGAGGTAGTCCAAGCGCCCAGGTGAATAATAATATTAATAGCAAAGGGGCAAAAGCCCAGTGTGTGATCCCTCCAGAACTGAAATTAATGACTGTGCTCTTGCTACAGCACCCAGAAAACCCCTTCACTCAACAGTGTGCTGTGTTCAGCTTCTCCACATCTACAAAGCACACCGGAAGTGGCTGCATGCTCTTCCTTGCTACTGTAATTCATGTACCTGAGCAGGATTCCAGTGTACCTCAGGCTGCCTTATAAGGATTGTGTCTGATCGCATTTTTAAGACTTCCCCGTGATGAACATCTGGATACACTCGCCCTCCCAGATGTATGCATTTCTCTATTGAACACCAAGTCCTTAAAGTGGGATGAGAGTTTGAAGGGAAAGCCAGAGGACCTTGAAGGTCACTTGATCAGTGTTTCCTTTTACAGAGGGCAGGGCCACAGCAGACACAGAGGGCATAAGTGGGCCCCTGAGGATCCCAAAGTCAGGATTGAGGGTTGACATAGGACAAAGGAGGGGTCTGATCCAAGCAGCGGCATCCTTGTTAGAATAGAATCCCACAGTCCTGCCCTAACGGTCCAGTGACGTGGTTGTCAGGACTTGTGTAGATGTGAGAAATGGAAACCCAGTCCGGGTTGACAGGGTTCACTAAGACGGCTCTCTTCTGACCTCGCTGGAAAGTCCAGACATGCACGTAATAGGAGCAGCCTGTGCTCCCATGCAGCGATGCAGGCTCTGCCCTGCCCTGTCCCTCGGTCTGCTTTGCTTTAGAAGAGGTGCAGTTCTCTGGAGCTTTGCTCTGTCAATCTCAGGCTTGTCTTGTCTCTTAACATGTCCAGCAGCCAGAGAGCAGAATATCTCATGAGACTGAAGACAGACTCCATGTCATTTGATACCCAGCTGCGCTAGGTACCCAGTCACTTTGTACCAATACGCCCACAGGCAGTTTCCACGGGACTATCATTCTGTGTGGGCATCTGATTGTGTGTGTATTGGATTGTGACAGTGTCTGGCTAGGTGGGCACGGGATGGAGAGCATCTGCTAGGAAGATCTCTGATTCGCAGGCATTTGACTGGGCAAGCTAAGGATGCTTTGTGGGTTGAATTTCGGACCTATCACCTCTACCTCATGGTGAAAGTGGACATAGATGAGGATTTAGCACTACGTTCTCCCCGTTGCCCTCGCCTACCTTCTTGCCATCCCTTCTTTTTAAGAGTTCCATTTCCCTTTATCATACTTGCTCTCCAAAGACCAGAGGTCTCATCTGGGAGTTGTGTACAATCCTGATCCTGCCCCAGTCACCTGGTCTGGGAGTCCTTAGCTCATGTCTCTCTCCTACCACCCTCCCTAGGTCTCCTATCCACAGCCTGGCAGCTTGACCGAGAGATCAAGGATGAGCATGTGCTGGAGGTGAGTAATGCAGGGAACCCGGAGGAGGCTGGACTTGAGGTCATGTCTGCAGCCAGGCAGGTATGGAGCTTGCACTGTGGTTGGGGAGGAGGGCCGACTTGGGCTGTGGTGAAGGTCCTCAGGTCTTCCCCAGCTCTGCAGCACTGAGGAAGGAAAGAATCTGAAACCATGTCCAGTCTGGACAGAAAGCATGGATTGATTAGTAATGCCTAAAGTGAGTGCAGGGAGGGGGGCAGTATCCATCTGCTATGTGTTTGTCAGGTCTGGTTTCTAGTGCATCCTGAGGCTTGGGGAGAGAGATCACCTAAGACCACTCACTAGGTGAACAGCAGAACCAGGATCAAAATCTTCTAGATCTCTGGTTTTTCCAGGATATCATTGATTTACAAATCGAACTAGTTTCCCTCTTGAGCAGTTTAAAAGCCATGAACAGATGTGTCTCCTAGCCCTGAAGGTACCAGGAGGCGGGTACATAGGCAGCAGGTTGTTCATGCAGAGCTGCAGGCTCTGCATTTCTCTCTCCCTTTGTAAGAATCAGGATTGGACCCAATGGAGGCATGGAGTCCCAGCTACTTGGGAGGCTGAAGCAAGAAGATCATGAGTTCAAAGCCAGCCTGAGCTACAGAGTGAATTCAGGCCAACCTGGACAATCTAGAAATAAAAAAGGGCTGGGGGTATAGCTCAGTGGTAAAGTGCTTGCACACTTTCATGAGGCCCTGGGTTTAAGTCCCAGTACAAAGGAAGGAAGGAAGGAAGGAAGAAAGAAAGAAAGAAAGAAAGAAAGAAAGAAAGAAAGAAAGAAAGAAAGAAAGAAAGAGAGAGAGAGAGAAAGAAAGAAAGAAGGAAAGAAGGGGAGAAAGAGAAAGAAAAGAAAAAGAGAGAAAGACGGAAGGAAAGAAGGGAGAGAGAGAGGAAGGCAGGGAGGGAGAGAGAGGAAGGAAGGAAGGAAAAAGAGAAAGGAGCAAGGGAAGGAAGGAGGAAAAGAAAGAAAGAAAAAAGAAAGGAGAGAGGGAAGAAAGGAAGGGAGGCAAAGAAAGAGAAAGGTAAGGCGGGAAAGGGAAGGAAGAAAAGAAATAGGTTTTATTAGTAAGAGACAGCTAAGTGGTCTGCTAGAGTTCTTAGGGACTGAAACATTGTAACATATCTTTACTTTTAAATTCTAAAATGATTTTTATGTATATGGAGAGATCAGGATCAAACCGGGGCCTCACATATGCTCAGCAAATGCTTTACCACTGAGCCACATCCCCAGCCCCTAAAATCCTTTAAAAATCTTGACTCATTATGAATGGAAATGTCTTATCTTACACCATGCCCTTGGGGCTGTGGATGTATTGGCCAATTGGCCCCTACACAAATAGCCCTTGATTCTGAAATTGGATTTTATTTCATGGATCAGTCTGCATGTCTGATCCAGAAGGTTCCACCCATTCTTGCACAAACATCTTTTAACGTTGAGCAGCTTGAAGAAAGCAGGGAACAGAACTTCTGAGAATCACAAGCAAATAAAAAGCGAATAGTCTCTTGAGAAATGGCCCATGGCCTTCTCAGGTGAAGGGCACCAGGTGGACACCAGCTTTGGTCTGAAGACACTGATCTTGACTTCTTCCAGTTCTCTCTGGTTCCCTTCTCCGTTCTCCTGTGGGTGAGGTTATGAGTGAATTCCAAGTAGGTGAGGTTATGGTAATAACATCAACATCATATCCTAAGCGCACACTAGCTGAGGTTTGTGGGCTGGCAGAAGCTGTGGTAGGACTGTGGTGCATGGCCAGACTTGAGCACTGTTTGTTCCTGGAAACTCAGGTGTTCATGGTCCATTCTGTCTCCAGGTAACTGTGCTGGACAACGGGGAGCCCTCCCTCAAGTCCACCTCCAGGGTGGTGGTGTGTGTCCTGGACGTCAATGACCATCCGCCTGCGTTCTCCCACAAGCTCTTCAAGGTCCGCCTTCCAGAGCGGCTCAGCCCGCTGGCTCCTGGGCCTGTGTACAGGCTGGTGGCTTCAGACCCAGATGACGGTCTCAATGGCAGTGTCACCTACAGTATTGAGGAGAGTGACGAGGAGGGCTTCAGAATAGACCCTGCCACGGGTGTGGTGACATCCAGCAGCACCTTTGCAGCTGGAGAGTACAATATCCTAACGGTGAGTGTCTGCCTGGGGCTGCCCAGAGGAAGGGCAGAACAGCTGGAGATTTTCTGGTTTGGTTGTTTTTTTTTTAACTTAGAAAGAGTTCATGGCTCTGGAGATTCAAGGGCACAGTACTGGCATCAGCTTGGTTATAGTGAGAACAGGATTGTATATAAGAACGAGCTCACTTGGTGACACAGGGGGCAAGAGGCAGAGGAGGGGCTCATGTCACTCCTGAGGGACCTGATCCATTCCTGAGGGTGGACCCCTCAATGACCTAATTAACTTCCACTAGACCCATCTCTTTTTAAAATTTTTTACTTATTTGTTTAAGAGAGAGAGGGAGGGAGAACATACCAGATGCATGTGCCCCTTTGTGCATCTGGCTTTATGTGGGTTCTAGGGAATCGAACCCAGGCAGTTAGGCTTTGCAATCAAGTGCCTTTAACCACTGAGACATCTCTCCAGTCCTAGATGCCATCTCTTTTTTTTTCATATCTATTGTCAATGATTAGAGACATTGTACGAGAAAGTCCTATGATGGTACCCCCGTTTCCTCCTCCCTGTCCCCAACCACTGGGACCTGATAAGAACTAATAAATTGTAGTTCATTCTGCCTATGCTTGTTGGCAATGAGAAAGGGTGTTTGCACATAAATGCCAGCTTAGGAGTGAGCACACAGCAAGCCTTCACTAGCTCTTCTCATCACTGTGGCCAAATGCCCGACAGAAACAACTTCCAGAAGGAAAGACTGGATTCGCCCACAGTTCTGGAGGGCCCAGCCTGTGGCTGCTCAGTCACGTCCACTTGAGTGAAACATCGTGTCAGTGGAGGAGGGCTCTTCACTTCATGGCTGATCAGGAAGCAGAGAAAAGGGGATCCAAGCGGGACCGCCAGCTCTGAGGATATTCCCTTAGAGACTTTTTCCTCCAACTCACTCCCACTTCCCATCTTTCACCACCTCCCATAATGCATCACTTTATGATGGACCACTGATTAGCTCCTAGTCCTCATGAGCTAATCTCTGAAATCACCCAGGGGTGTGCCTTACTGTTCTCCTAGGTGTTTCTTTCTTTTTTAAAAAAACATTTTTATTTTCAAGCAGAGAGAGACAGAGAAAAGAGAGACAGAGAATGGGTACACCAGGGCTTCCAGCTGTTACAAATGTACTCCAGATGCATGTGCCACCTTGTGCATCTGGCTTTACATGGGTACTGGGGAATTGAGCCTGGGTCCCTTTAGGCTTTGCAGGCAAGAGTCTTAACCACTGAGCAATCTCTCTCAATCCAATTAAGTTGACGATCTTACCATCACGGTTTTCTTGTTTTTTTTTTTTTTCTCCACTAGCCCAGAAGTTCTGGCACACAGGCTAGGTTGCCTCCAGCAACCAGCACAGTTCTCATTTATAGTCAGCCTTATGAGCAAGTGAGTGAAGGGAATGCCAGCTCCATGGTGGGTGGTGACTCAACTGTGTTGTCCGTCTCCTTTCAGATCAAAGCCACAGACAGTGGGCAGCCCGCACTCTCCACCAGCGTCCGGCTGCACATTGAATGGATCCCTCAGCCTCGACCGTCCTCCATCCCGCTGTCCTTCGATGAACCTCACTACAGCTTTACAGTCATGGAGACGGACCCCGTGAATCACATGGTGGGCGTGGTCAGTGTGGAGGGTCGGCCGGGCCTCTTCTGGTTCCACATCTCAGGTGAGGACCAAATAGCCCTCCATGTGTATACCAGTCACAATGCCATTGTTCTGGACCTCTTGAGACCAGCTCTTCCCTGGTTCTCTGAGGCAGTGGGTAGCAGGGATGATACCCCTGCTAAGCTTCTTTCCAAGGCAGTCAAGATCTCAGGAGATCTAAGATGAATAGTCCAGGAAGACCCACAAGATCAACCTAGACTGTCGACTGAGCCTGGGGCATTTCCCTCTAGTGGATCCAGCTCTGGGGGAAGATCTATTATTCTTTTCTATTTCTGAGGTTCAGAGAGCCCTTTGGGATTTTGAAGAATGTTTAGGTCCTTTCCCCTGAAATTCACATATGCTCATATTTTCACTCACACATGTAAATTTGTGCATAAATTTAGAAATTTTATAGCTTATCTGAAATCTATCTAGGGATTTTAGGTTAAAAGTTTCTAAGAGTTTGGACACCCACAAGGACCATGGATCCTACTACAGAGTTCTGAAGCCTGGGTCAGAGATAGGGTGGGTTATGTACTGCTCCCAAGACCTTGAACCTCCTAGGTTGACTTCTAATTGCCATTCTCTGCTCTCTTAATAGTATGATTAAAAAATTTTTAAATATTTATGTGCATAGGTGGGAGGATTGCTGTGAGTTCAAGGCCACCCTGAGACTACATAGTGAATTTCAGGTCAGCCTTGGCCAGAGTGAGACCCTACCTCGAAAAACAAACAACCCCCCCAAAAAATATGTGTATGTGTGAAATGACAGGGAAAGAGAGTGAGAGGGAAGAAGGAAGGAAGGGAGGGAGGGAGAGAAGGAAAGAGACTATGTGGGTTCATCAGGGCCTCTTGCCACAGCAAACAAATTCCAGACACATGCACCAATTTGCGTATCTGGCTTTTGTGGGCACTGGGGAATTGAATGGGCTGGCAGGCTTTGCAAACAAGCACCTTTAATTGCTGACCCATCTCCCCAGTCCAATTATGTTTTAAAAAATTGATATGCAATTAATGCATATACTCTAAAGAAAGTTTAGAAAACACAAATGAGTACAGAAAAGAAAATTAAAACCATGGAATATCCAACCAACCAGAAGATAAGGCACTGTTATATTTTTGTGTGTGTGTTTCTTTCTGCATTCACACATATACATGGGATTATATATTAAAATCTTGTTTGTAGTGTACTGTGAACATAACTCCATGACACTGAACACATCTACTGTTCAGTATACTTGTAAAAAGCTTCATACATCTCTACAGTGTGGATTTTTATTCTTTTCAATCAATGACCTGTTAATGAATTTTCATTTTCTTTTGTGGCTAGGCACACGACTATCATAGGTAGTTTTCATAGTCTATATGAGGCTATTGAAGTAGGGCTTCATTGTTCTTGTCTGTCTAAATCCCTATGTTACTATAACAAATCGACAGCAGAAACAGCTTCAAGGAGGAAGGATTTAATTTTGCCTCACAGTTCAAGAGTCTTCTTGTCCACTGTGGCTTGGACCCGTGCACTTGGGCAGAACATCATGGCCACAGGAATATGTGACACAGGAGATCTGTTCTCTTCATAACCAATCAAGAAGTAGAAAGCAGGACAGGAAGTGGTCAGGAAATCCCCGAAGGATAGGCCCCACTTTCTCATCTAGACTCCCACCTCTTAAGGGACATTGCACCTCAAACCATAACAAGCTCAGAAGTAAAAAAAAAAAACTCCGTGGCAAACTTTGGTCTTTCCACAGGAGACTTTAGTCCTTACAGACTTGCTTTTTCTTTTTCCTCATTTGATAATAATTTGACAGGAAACATACATATGTCAAGAAGATAAAGACCAGGCTGTTACTAGACAGCTGCTTTTCCTAAACAGCCTTGGAATCTCTGTTTCAGCTTCTTCCTTAAACACCAATAGTCCTGCCAGCCAGGGTTCACCATGGGCTCCAAGCCTGTGGCCAAGTTCAGGTTGGGCTGCAGGTGCCCACATCCAGGCTGAATTTGTGTGTGTTCGTTCTCGTCTCCAGGTGGGGATGGGGACATGGACTTTGACATTGAGAGCACGACAGGCAGCATGATCGTTGCCAGGCCTCTCGATACCAGGAGAAGGTCGAGCTACAACTTGACCGTGGAGGTGACAGATGGGTTCCACACCATTACCACCCAGGTGAGAGAGCTCAATTGGCAACCCTGGCTTGAGAGGAAATGGGAGATGCCCTTGGTTGGAATGAAGCTAGGGGAGGTTTTCTTGGGTGTGGAGTACCTCAAAGAATACTGAATTTAGGATCAGAGATCACCACTTCTGTGATCATGAAAGATTTCTTTTGCTTACTCAGTATCGCTGTATATTGGGGAGATTTGTCCAGATAAACATTTTAATTAAGAACAGACTGCCATAAGGCCTGGGGTGGGTATGAGGTTATGGGGCCCGCAGTTTCCACTCTGGCTGTAGTAAAATGATGATTCTTCATAGATTGAAGTTATTATACAATATTTCATTTGAAGAAATGTCCCTCCATTAAAATGTTTTATTTATTTATTTTTTGAGATAGCATCTCATTTCTTATCGCGAGCCATCCTTAAAATCCTAACCCTCTTGTCTCAGCCTCTGGAGTGCTGGTAAAATTTTTGGTTTTGAAAACTACTCGACTTGTGGCAGGGGAGATTGCTCAGTGGGTAGAGCACTTGCTATGCAAGCACAAGGGCCTGTGTTTGGATTCCCAGCCTTACGTAAAAGCACCTGAAATGCCAGAACGGGGGAGATGGAAACAGGAGATCCATGGGCAAGCTGACCAGCTAGTCTGGCTGAACTGGTGAGCTCTGGGTTCAGTGAGAGATCTTGTCACATAAAAGAAGGTGGACAGTGGTTGACAAAGATACCTGTGTCAACCTCTAGCCTCTGCACATGCATCCACACAGGATCCTCACACATACAAACACGCACGCGCACACATCCCCATGCAAAAAAGAAAAGGAGAGAACCACGGGACAGCATGCTATCTGGAAGCCTTGTGATTATGAAACCTTGTCATCCATTCAGCTGATATTTATTGATCAGAGGGGCGGGTTCATGGAAGGCATAGAAGGCAGCCTAATACTTCCCATCCTCCCTAGGTCTACATCTACACGATCGCTAACGTTAACCGTCACCGACCTCAGTTCCTGGAGGCTCACTATGAGGTCAGTGTCCCCCAGGACACACTGCCTGGGGTGGAGCTCCTCCGAGTCCAGGCTACTGATCAGGACAAGGGCAAGAGCCTCATCTACACCATCCAGGGCAGCCAAGACCCTAGAAGTGCAGACCTCTTCCGGCTAGACCCCAGCAGTGGAGTCCTGGTAACAGTGGGAAGATTGGACCTGAGCTCGGGGCCTTCCCAGCACACGCTGACAGTTATGGTGAGTGTGCAAGTGGACGGGTTGAGGATGGGCTTTGCAGGCAGGAGTGAATGTGCTGGGGGGAATTCAGGTCCCTGAGGAGTCAGGCATAATGGCTGGCCTGAGGTGCCATCCCTAAGGCATGCACGGGGTGAAGTTACAGGGAGGGTAGCTGGTAAGGAAACTCCTGCCAGGCTCAGATTTCTCTGGACTCATCCCACATATCTACAACAGGTATTTTCCCACTGTGATTTCATGACTACAGTATGGACTCATGTACTGTTGGCACGAGGAGGGACCCAGAGACCCTCCCACCGACAGCAAGGGCCTGGGGCAGCAAGCAAGCCTGTAGGGTATACATCTGAGGAGGATTCACCATCTGGGTCATGCATCTGCAATTCTTTCTCTTTTTTGCATGCATATGTGTGTGTGGTTTGCATGTGTGCACATATGTGTGCACACATATGAAAGCCAGACATCAATGTCACTGTCTACCTCAGTCTCTTTCCACTTTATTTAAAAAAAATGTATGACATGCCAGGGCCTCTTGCCACTGCCAATGAACTCCAGATGCATGCATCACTCATGGGTACTGGGGAATCAAACCTGTGCTGGAAGGCTTTGCAAGCAAGTTCCTCTAACCATTGAGCAATCTCCTCAGCCCCTCCACCTAATTTTTTTGTATGAGCCTCAGGGATCCTTCTGTCTCTGCTTTCCCAATGCTGAGATTACAAGTGCATGCCGTCACCCCTGGCTTTTATGTGGGTGCTGGGGATGGAGCTCAGGTAGGTCCTTGTATACTTGATCTACTGAGCCCTCCTCCAGCCCCACTGTACCTGCATTTTTAAGACCTTGGGAGTGACAAGCTCCTTAAACTTTGCAACGCATCTATGTGCACCATCCGTGCTGCACCAAGGCTCCTTCAATTTTGCACCCTCCCTACTGTACTTATCCAAGCTCTGATGGAGGCTATTCTCTTCTCTGAACTTGAGGCTCACAGAGGAAGAGAGATCTGCTTACTGTCACAGAGATGTTTATGGCAAAGCCCAGTCAGAATCAGAATCTGGGCTCACCACAGAGGTCAGGGTTCTTATGTGCTCATTTCTCACCCTCTGGGGAGGTTAGTGCATATTGAGAAGTCCTGCAGCAAAAAAACAAACAAACTGCTCACCATCATTGAGTTTAGTGCTTCACAAACTTACTTGACCACAGAACTTGTTAACACGTCAACATCTTGAGGAATTAATAATCTTTGAACAGTACTCTGGAAAATATTGCTTCTCTGCTTATGTCTGCCTTGCTCCTAAAGTTGAGTCTTCCATTAAAACAGCTAAGACAGAGGGCTGGTGATGGCTCAGTGGTTAATGTGCTTGCCTGCAAAGCCTAACAACTTGGGCCTGATTCCCTGTACCCACATAAAACCAGATGCACAAAAGTGGTGCATGCGTCTGGAGCTCATTTGCAGTGGCAGGAGGCCCTTGTGTACCCATTCTCTCTCTCTCTCTCTCTCTCTCTCTCTCTCTCTCTCTCTCTCTCTCTCCATCTCTCTGTTTGCAAATAAATGAATAAAATTTTTTAAAAAAACAGCTAAGACAAATCATCAGTAGTCGAGAACTTTATAAAAAAATAAAAAGAGCATAGATTGGAGCAAGAGTTAAAGGAATTCACAGTGATTAGGTAGAGTTTTTATTGCTATCTATTTCATCAAACTTAACTGGACCAGACTCCTCCCATTCCATTTTTTGTATATATGTAGCATGTCTGTGGTGTATGCAGGTGTGTGTCCCATGTACACACATGTGGAGGACAGAGGAAGATGTTGGTTGTCTCCCTGTATCACTCATGCCTATTTCCTTGAGACAGTAGCTCACTGAACCTGGAATTCCCCTTTTTTTTGACTAGACTGGCTGACCAGGGAACCCCAGCAATCCCCCATCTCTTTTACCCTCAGCACTGGAGTTCTAGGTGTGGACAGCCATGCCTGGTTTTTTACATGGGTGCTGCAGATTGAACTCAGGTCCTCATGCTTGCGGAGCAAATGTTCTTACTTGCTGGTTCATCCCATTCTATTATCCTCCCCGTTCCATTTTCTGCTCACCCTGTTAACCACTTGCACCCATAGGTCCGAGACCAAGAGATGCCCATCAAGAGGAACTTGGTGTGGGTGACTGTTCATGTAAAGGATGGAAACCTCCACCCACCCCACTTCACCCAGGTCCATTATGAAGCAAGTGTACCCAACACCATCGCCCCTGGCACAGAGTTGCTGCAGGTCCGAGCTGTGGATGGTGACCGGGGAGCCAATGCTGAGGTCCACTACTCCCTCCTGAAAGGTGAGAGCTCAGGGGCTGGCACAGGTGCTCTGGGAATAAGGGGATGTATTAGCAAAACAAATGTGCAAATCAATCAAGTACCAAGCTCTCTATGCTTTGGTAGATGACAGTTCTAGAATGTTTCATTGAAGTATAATGGCCCAAGTTAATGCATTTCCAAAAATTGTAATAATAATAGCCAAGTGTCATAGTCAGCCACATGCCGCTGGGATGAATCTCCAAACCAGGCACAGTTTGGGGGAGGAAAGTATTTATTGAAACTATGGATTGAGGGGAAGATCCATAACAGCAAAAGAGGCTGGCCCTCTTTCACAGGTCTGAGCAAAGAGAAAAACCCATCACCTACACTACACACACAGAACAGGGAACAGGCTGGGAGCCAAGGAGAGAATTTCATCCCCTTTATATAGCCTTTGGGTGGGGTCTTACAACCCTTCTCCAGACTTAATGGCTTCCTGAGTCTCTGGAATTTCCTTCCTGCACTGCCCACACAGGAAAGGATGCTTATTTCTAGCTTCTTTGAGCTTCTTTACATCCTGCCCCTTGCTGAGAGGCTGCTTTCCTGCAAACATCCTCAGAGACCCACCCAAGATAATTAAAAAGATCCAAGTTGACAACAAAACCTAACCATCACACCAAGAAACTATTTGATAGAACTGACAAAAACCACCAGTGGCTTGACACAGAGAAGATGCTTAGAACGCCCAAGCAGTGTGTTACAATGTAATAACTTCATGTGAATACTTCATTAGGTGCATGGCAGTTTTAGGAATGACTTGTATTTTCTACTTGCAAGGATTCTAAGAGACAGCATATACATGTTGCAAACTATGACACTATACAAATGCTGGGAGTTATCATTAGCATTGATGTATCAATTATAAGTAGTTAGTGTGACAAAAGTGATAATATCCAGTATCCAGTGAATTATTAATGATCATTTATAATGACCACAATGCATAATTCATGACACCTAATGATTATTATCCTGCACAGTAGTATTTCTCAGAGCTAAGGCTGTGGAAGGAGACACACGGACATGGCTTGCTCTCTGTCCCCATAGAGCACAATGTTCACTGACTGCATCTTCATGAAGCCAGAGCTTTTCCAGTTCCCTTTTGGAAGAAGTAGTTGCTCTGTGACAGAGCTCTGTTCATTCTGAAGAAGTATATAAACGACAATACATGTGTTGTTCAGTTTTAATTTATGAATTAAAATCACATCTTGTATCTCATTTCATCTTATTGGTGACCCTACTATGAAGTCGACACTTTTATTGGACAGATGATTAATTTAAAAAATTCTTTCAATTATAGAAGTCACTCGTGTTCATTTTGGAAGTTACACAAGTATGTAAAGAATATAATAATAATAATAATAATAACAGAGCACACCTTTAATCCTAGCACTTGGGAGGCTGAGGTAGGAGGATCACTGTAAGTTCAAGACCATCATATACAGAGTGAGCTCCAGGTCAGCCTTGGCTACAGTGAGGCCCTGCTTTATAACAGAAAAAAAAGAAGAATATAATGTGCAGCCTTGGGTACCGTCACCCAGAGATAGAAACCTAGTATACTTGTCTCCATCTTTCCTGAACATATTTTGGAAGCATAATGAAAATATAATTTTATGTCCTTACTTTTTTCTCTCAGTTGTATAAGAACAGTTAAAAACTACATTTAAGTAGTTAGCTACTTTATTTTTTAAAGACAAGGTCACATGCATCCCAGGTTAGCCTGGAATTCACTATATAGTTGAGGTTGAACTTCTGAGCCTCCTGTCCCCACTTCCCAAGTGCTAGGATTAGAGGTATGGGTCACCATGCCTCTCAGCTACCTCTCATGGCACCACCTAAGCCTGCTGTTTCCTCGTGGAACCCCTTCCACCTAATCAGGCCCCTGGGGAAAGGCTCTGAAGAGTGGGAGAGATAAAGGCTCTATGCTGAGGAGTCATTTGCCTTGCCGCTGCAATCATAAAATGTGCACAACACGTTAAAGGCAGTAAGAGATGTGACCAGGTCACTTCCCCACACAGGAGACCTATGCTTCTGGCACAGGTGATTGAACCTAGTGAAGTCTAAATCTCTTGTCTCGGCATCAAAGACTTATTCATGACAACTTGGGTTTGTAGCTTAAATTGTGTCCTGGAGACTTTGTGATCACCGACTCTTGCATTATGAAGCGCCTGCTAGGTTAGCATGTTTGGACAGTATGTGTCTACTGTACATACTATACCATATAAATCCAAGTGGATCTTATCCTGTCCTGTTTGGGTACAATGGCCTCTTTACTGGCCCAAGAAGCTAGGCTGGAACTGCTTGAGGGTGTGGTACACTTAAGTGTGTCCTGTCTTCTGTTTTAGGGAACAGTGAAGATTTCTTCAACATCGACAACCTCCTAGGTATAATCAGTGTTGCTCAGAAACTCGACAGCATCCATCACACTCGGCATACATTGACCGTGAAGGCAGAAGACCAAGGGTCCCCACAGAGGCATGACCTGGCTACAGTGATCATTCATGTCCATCCCTCAGACAGCAGTGCCCCCGTCTTTTCAAAAGACGAGTACTTTGTCGAGATCCCAGAATCGATTCCCGTTGGCTCCCCGATCCTCCTCATCTCTGCCACAAGTGCCTCCGGAGTTACCTATGAGCTAAGAGAGGGCAACAAGGATGGCGTGTTCTTTATGAACTCCTACTCTGGCCTCATCTCCACCCAGAAGAACTTAGATCATGAGAAAATCTCATCATACCAGCTGAAAATCCGAGGCAGAAATATGGCGGGTGCCTTCACAGATGTCGAGGTGCTCATTTACATAATTGATGAAAATGACAACGCTCCCATGTTCTTAAAGCCAAGCTTTGTGGGTCAGATTAGTGAGGCAGCTCCGTTGTCCAGCATGATCCTGGATGGGGACAACAACCCCTTTGTGATCCGCGCCTCTGACAGGGACCGGGAAGAGAACTCCTTGTTGGTCTATAAAATTTTGGAACCAGAGGCTTTGAAGTTTTTCAGAATCGACCCCAGCATGGGAACCCTAACCATTGTCTCAGAGATGGACTATGAGACCACACCCTCTTTCCAATTCAATGTCTATGTCCATGACCAAGGGATCCCCATCTTATTTGCACCCAGGCCTGCCAAGATCACCATCCATGTCCGAGATGTGAATGACTCTCCTCCCAGGTTCTCAGATCAGATCTATGAAGTAGCAGTTGTGGGACACATCCACCCAGGCATGGAACTCCTGGTGGTTCGGGCCCATGACGATGACTCGGAAGTCACCTATAGCATCAAAACTGGCAACACCGATGATGCAGTTGTCATCCATCCCTCCACAGGTCGTATATCTGTGCTGAATCCTGCTGTCTTGGGAAACTCTCGGAAGCTCACCATCAGGGCTTCTGATGGCCTGTACCAAGACACTGCGCTGGTGAAAATTTCTTTGACCCAAGTCCTTGATGAAAGCCTACGGTTTGATCAAGGAGTCTATCAGGCAAGAGTGAGGGAGAACACGAGTCACAGAAAGACACTGGTGATCCTTGGTGTCCAAGGCAACCATTTGAATGACACCCTTTCCTACTTTCTCCTCAATGGCACAGACTTATTTCACATGGTCAGTTCAGCGGGTGTGTTGCAAACCACAGGAGTGGCATTTGACCGGGAGCAGCAGGACATCCATGAGGTGGCAGTGGAAGTGAGGGACAATCGGGTCCCTCAGCGGGTGGCTCAAGCTCTGGTCAGGGTCTCTGTGGAGGATGTCAATGACAGCCCCCCTGAATTTAAGCATTTGCCCTATTACACGGTCATTCAAGATGGCACTGAGCCAGGGGATGTCCTCTTTCAGGTATTTGCCACTGACGAGGACTTGGGGGCCAATGGTACAGTCACGTATGCATTTGCCGAAGATTACCCTTATTTCCGAATTGACCCCTATGTTGGAGATATATCACTCAAGAAACCCTTTGATTATCAAGCTTTAAATAAGTATCGCCTTAAAGTCATTGCTCGGGATGGAGGGACCCCAGCCCTCCAGACTGAGGAAGAGGTACTGGTCACTGTCAGAAATAAATCCAACCCATTGTTTCAGAGTCCTTACTACAAAGTCAGAGTTCCTGAAAATATCACACTCTACACCCCGATTCTTCACACTCAGGCCTGCAGTCCCGAGGGCCTGAGGCTTATCTACAACATCGTGGAGGAAGAGCCCTTAATGCTGTTCACCACGGACTTTAAGACTGGGGTCCTCACAGTGACGGGACCGCTGGACTATGAATCAAAAAGCAAACATGTGTTCACAGTGAGGGCCACAGACACAGCTCTGGGGTCGTTTTCTGAAGCCACAGTGGAAGTTGTGGTGGAGGACATTAATGATAACCCCCCTACTTTTTCCCAGTTGGTGTACACTACTTCGGTCTCAGAGGGCTTACCTGCTCAGACCCCTGTGATCCAACTGTTGGCCTCGGACCAAGACTCAGGGCAGAACTGTGACGTTTCCTATCAGATTGTGGAGGATGGTTCAAACGTTTCCAAATTCTTCCAGATCAACAGGAGCACGGGGGAGATGTTCACAGTCCAAGAGCTAGATTATGAAACCCAACAACACTTTAAGGTGAAGGTCAGGGCCATGGATAGAGGAGATCCCCCACTCACTGGTGAAACCCTTGTGGTGGTCAATGTGTCGGACGTTAATGACAACCCCCCGGAGTTCAGAGAACCTCAGTATGAAGCCAATGTCAGTGAGCTAGCGACCTGTGGACACCTGGTGCTTAAAGTGCAAGCTCTTGACCCTGACGTTGGAGATACCTCCCGCCTGGAGTACCTGATTCTTTCTGGCAACCAGGACCGGCATTTCTCCATCAACAGCTCATCAGGAATCATTTCTATGTTCAATCTTTGCAAAAAGCAACTGGACTCTTCTTACAATTTGAGGGTAGGTGCTTCTGATGGGGTCTTCCGCACCACCGTGCCTGTGTATATCAACACCACAAATGCCAACAAGTACAGTCCCGAGTTCCAGCAGCATGTTTACGAGGCTGAATTGGCAGAGAATGCAAAGGTAGGGACCAAGGTGATTGAGTTGCTAGCCATAGACAGGGATAGTGGTCCCTACGGCACAGTGGATTACACCATCATCAACAAACTAGCAGGAGAAAAGTTCTCCATAGACCCCAGGGGTCAGATCACCACTCTGCAGAAACTGGATAGGGAAAATTCCACCGAAAGAGTCATTGCTATCAAGGTCATGGCAAGGGATGGAGGGGGGAAGGTTGCCTTCTGTACCGTGAAGATCATCCTCACAGATGAAAATGACAACGCCCCACAGTTCAAAGCCTCTGGGTACACCGTGTCCATCCCATCGAATGTCAGCAAAGACTCTCCTGTCATCCAGGTGCTGGCTTACGATGCAGATGAAGGTCAGAATGCAGACGTCACCTATTCAGTGGACTCGTCAGAGGACCTCACTGAAGAGATCATTGAGGTCAACCCAACCACTGGTGTGGTCAAGGTGAAGGAGAGCCTGTTGGGGCTGGAAAACAGGGCCGTTGACTTCAACATTAAAGCCCAGGATGGGGGTCCTCCTCACTGGGACTCTCTGGTACCTGTGCGATTGCAGGTGGTTCCCAATGAAGTACCCTTGCCCAAGTTTTCTGAGCCTCTGTATACCTTCTCTGCCTCAGAAGACCTTCCAGAAGGGTCTGAAATTGGCTTTGTGAAGGCAGTGGCAGCCCAAGATCCAGTCATCTACAGTCTGGTTGAGGGCACCACACCAGAGAGCAACAGAGATGGTGTCTTCTCCTTGGACCAAGACACAGGGGTCCTGAAGGTGAGGAAGGCCATGGACCATGAGTCCACCAAATGGTACCAGATTGATCTGATGGCTCATTGCCCCCATGAGGACACTGACTTAGTGTCCCTGGTCTCAGTCAATATCCAAGTGGAAGACATCAATGACAACAGACCTATATTCGAGGCTGACCCATATAAGGCTTTTCTCACTGAGAATATGCCAGGGGGTACCACAGTCATCCAGGTGACCGCCAACGACCAGGACACAGGGAGTGATGGTCAGGTGAGCTACAGGCTGTCAGTGGAGCCTGGTGGCAATGTCCACGAGCTCTTTGCTATCGACAGTGAGAGTGGCTGGATCACCACACTGCAGGAACTTGACTGTGAGACCCGCCAGACCTATCGATTTTATGTGGTGGCCTATGACCATGGACAGAGCATCCAGCTATCTTCTCAGGCCCTGGTTGAGGTCTCCATCACAGATGAGAATGATAACGCCCCTCGATTTGCTTCCGAAGACTATAAAGGCTCTGTGGTTGAGAATGGTGAGCCAGGGGAACTGGTGGCCACTCTGAAGACCCTGGATGCCGATGTCTCTGAGCAGAACAGGCAGGTCACCTGCTACATCACAGGTAAGGGTGCCTACTATGGATTGAAAGGCCTGGGATGCATTGTAAAAGTCCAGAGGCTGGGGAGCTAGTCCAGTTAGTAAAGTGCTTGCGATGACCACAACCCATGTAAAAATATTGGGCATGGTGACATGTGTTTGTAATCCCAGCAGTGGGGAGGCAGAGGCAGGTGGATACCTGGGACTCACCGACCAGATAGTTTTAGTCTAGCCTAATTGATGAGCTCCAGGCCAAGGAGAGATCCTGTCTCAGAACAAAAAAGGAACACTATTTGAGGTTTTCCTCTGGCCTGTACACATATGCACGCACATGCACACACACATACCTATACACACATGAACATGACACACACACACATTTAAGCAAAAAAAAAAAAAAAAAAAAAAAAAAAAAAAAAAAAAAAAAAGAAGAAGAAGAAAGAAGCCAGGCACGGTGACCCATGCCTTTAATCTCAGCACTTGAAGGGCAGAGGTAGGAGGAATGCTGTGAGTTCGAGGCCACCCTGAGACTACATAGTGAATTCCAGGTCAGCCTGGGATACAGCAAAACCCTACCTTGAAAAACAAAAACCAGAAAAGGAAGGAAGAAAGGAAGGAAGAGAATGAAAGAAAGAGTCCAACAAGAGGTGCTGTACTGACATGGTGGAAGTCCTGGCTCTGACTCCAGTGGTTCCATGTAGAGACTTGACATGCTTATCGTCACATTTTACAAGGATGCTGGGAATACCTAATGCGGGGGAACCCCGAGGACCCCTATATATTACTGAGTACATTGTGAAGAGGATAACTTATTATATTAGATACAGTGCATAGGATCAAAGGATCATGCTGTACTTACTGTCATCTATCTTCTGGTGGGATCCTTAATTGTTATGTCACCCAGGAAGATTCTGGAGGATGACAGTCTTTATGGAATAGCATTCTGCCCAGAGCAAGTTGTGTGTGATAGAAAATGTCTCTCAGTCAATCAGTATTAGAGCGATAGCAGCATTTCTTCAGTGAAGATTCCAGTCAAGTCTTCTATTTGCACGCTTGGGAAAACCAAAACCCAGACAGGGGGGGAAGCCTAACCAAGGTTCTTCTCTGAATTCGTGTCAGGCCTGGGATTAAAGGCATATCCTACAAGCTGCTGTTCTCAGTAAATGCATACTGCAGAATGAACTTGCCCTACTCCATATCTAAAAGTGAAACAGTGGCCAACAGGGGGTTTCTTCTCTCAGAGTATAGTTATTTTTTTTCATGCTAGGAACATAGCTCTCAGTTGGTAGACTGCTTGCCAAACATGCACAAAACCCTGGGTTCCATCCCAAGTACCACATAAAACAGGAATGATGGTACACAGCTGGAATCCCAGTCCTCAGAGGTTAGGAACAAGAGGAGCAGAAGTTAAAGGTCATCCCCAGCTATAAAGCAAGTTTAAGGCCAGCTCAAAATAAAAAAAAAACCAGCAACTTAACAAACAGCTTTTTTTTACTTTTGTGTATAATTTTTGTTTTGTCCATACATATAATTTCCTATAATTAATCCCCTCCCAGCACCTCGTTTCTTCCTCCCTTTACCATTCCTCCAGCACATGTTTGGAAGGGTACTTCTTGCAACAGTTATCTCACTAAACAGGGTTTATTTTTTAAATTGGAAGAGTTTTCCTAACTCCACTAAGCTGACTCAGTGTGGAACCGTGAGTACCTAGTTAAGGGAAGAAAGGTCTACCTTTCCCAACAGTCCTGAAAGGAGGATCAGGTGGGCAACCATTTAGGACACGTGTGGCTCAATTCTACTCTCAGTTTCTGACAGCTGCACCCTCCTTTTTAGAGGGAGACCCTCTGGGCCAGTTTGGCATAGACCAAGTTGGGGATGAATGGAGGATTTCCTCAAAGAAAACCCTGGATCGTGAGCTCATGGCAAAGTACTTACTCAGAATTACGGCATCTGATGGCAAGTTCCAGGCTTCGGTTCCTGTGGAGGTCTATGTCCTGGACATCAATGATAATAGCCCGCAGTGCTCACAGGTAAGCCTGGGGAGGAACCGTGTAGGATGTCTAGGGAGGGTGGGAGAAAGGGGAAGGACCCAGGGTGCATCCCTGAGGCTGACCATCACTGATCTCACCTGCCCTTGGCATCTTCCCAGGACACCTCAGCCTAGCTCCCAGAAGCTGGGACAATTCTGGACAACTCCCTGTTCTCATTCACAGCTCTATGCCATGTTTTTTTGGGAGTCAGGGTCTGAATCTCTCTTCCTACAGTCCAAACAGAGGCAGCACTGAACCTGAAGTCACATGGTTTGTCTCCTCCAAACATAGTCTGTCATGCTCACTGGCATCCCTGACCTCAGCTGTTAGATGGCTCACTGTGGTCACATACATCCAGGCACCTGTCCCCACTCTCCTTCAGACCCATACAAAAATGTCCCATATCTGCTGGGATCACACAGCCCAGGCACTGAAGATGCTATCCCTCAGAGGGTTCACTGAACACATGCAGACAGGACAGGTAAACCTGGGGACAGATGCTTCCCTAGCGACCTCACGTAATGCAGCCCCACTCTCCCATGGGAACAGTTGTTGCTGTGTGTGTGTGTGTGTGTGTGTGTGTGTGTGTGTGTGGCAGGAGAGGAAATGTGTTTTTAAAGATCATAAACCAGCAATCACAGAGCTTTGCCTTTAAATCTATCTTTTAAACACAGTAAAAAGATTTTTACCTATTGGGGGATATTGAAGATAAAGTGAAATTGTTATTTAATTTTATAACATCTCAAATTAGCATAATTCATATTTACCCAATCTAATCATTCATTATAGATACATGAATGCATACTTATACTTACAAATAGATAGCTATGTAGAATCACTTATAGCAGATATACTCATATACACTTAAGTGTATGCTTATATGCCCACCACATTTACCTGTATGTATATGTGTAATTTTCACAATCATACCTTTGCATATGCATATATACATCCTTCAACTTATTTTCACACACAGATGTACTGAGAGGCACTACTTTGCAACACACATAAATGCATATGTCTGTTATCTTTCTTCATACCCTAGTCACGTGAAAGCTCAGGAAAAGAGTGTCTGGCTTATCAATAGCATGGACAAGATTTTTGGGGGATCCCAGATGAGCACATTTTGGGTGATCTCAGAAGACCAGCTTTCAGACTGGAGAGATAGCTCAGTGGTTAAAGGCACTTGCTTGCAAAGCCTGACAGCCAGGGATCAGATCTCCAGTACCCACATAAAGTCAGGTGCACAGGGTGGTGCATGTGTCCAGACCTGCTTCAAAGGCCAAGGATCTATCTGTCTTGGGAAAGTGGCAGAGAGGCCAGCCTGGCTTCACCATGGGGGTGGGATGGGGGTCTAGGAGGTTTGAACTGACACCCTCAACAGTATCTGCTGCTCAGCCTGCCTTACCACCGAGCCTCAAAGGACCCGTATGGAATAGGCTGTGTGGGTCCTTCCAGGCCTGGATGTGAGCTCCCTCCCAGAGAGCGGAACCTCTCACAGATCTCTGCTTTTCTGACTTGTTCTATTCTCACTCCTTCAGCCCCCAGTTTCCGTACATGCTCATCTTACTCTGCCTCTCCTCTCTCCTCTCTCTCTCCCCCTCCCTCCTTCTCTTCGCTCAGTCTCTCTGCTTCTGCCTCCCCGTCAATTGACCCTTCTGAATCTCAGTGCGGCTGCCTCAACCTCCCTTTCTTTGGTTTCCACCTCCAGCTGCTCTACACTGGCAAGGTCCTTGAAGATGTCCCTCTGGGACATGTCATCCTGAAAGTTTCTGCCACAGATGTGGATGCGGACACCAACGCTCAGATCACCTATTCTCTGCATGGCCCTGGAGCCGCGGAATTCAAGCTGGATCCCCATACAGGTGGGTCTCCTGAGCTGCAGGGGGGAAGCCAAGATCCTACTTTCTGAATACCACAGGTGTCCATGCCACGATGGGCCCTTCAAAGAAGGGATTCACTCACCCATCTTTTTGCTCCTTGGCAAATATACTGGTGCTATGTGACAAACACAGCACTAGAGGCTGGGAACATTCTCAACGGACAAATGAGCCCAGACCCGGGTCTTTATACGTGCAGGAAAGATCATCACTGAAGGAATGGCTTGCAGTGCCCGAGTTAAGAAGAAATGCAGGCTGGGGATGCTGCTGAACCCCTGGAGTCCCATCCCTCTGGAGGTTCAGGCAGGAGAATTGGGATACATAGCGAGTTGCAGGCCAGCCTGGACTATAATGTGAGACCCTATATGAAAAAGGAAAGGAGGAGAGGAAATGTCAAAATAGTTGACAAGAGAAATGCATGTAGACTTGGGAGCCAGGATAAGTAAAATTTATCTGTGGAAACACCATTCGTGTGAGACTTGGGGACATAGAGGCATTAGGCAGACATAAGGAAAGGGCATCCGGGGTGGAAAGAGAATGTGCTCAGTGACCTTGTTTAGGAAGAGTTCACTTCTGAGTATGTGCCTGCCGGAGATCCAGAGATGGACTGTTGCACAGAAAGTGAAGAGAGGGCAAAAGATGCCACTGCGACCAGGGAGCCAAATGCCCTTTCAGAGGCACTGGAGGACTCGGGCCACTGAGTGTCGTGATGCACATTGCAAACTGGGGCTAAAGGCTCCTAGGACTTTAGTAAGTATCCCTGGCAGTACAGCACATGAAAGCCTGACCCAATATGCTGAAGGACATGGGGTGGGCATGGTTGCCATTGCCTTAATTTAAAAATATTTTATTTATTTGCAAGGAGGGGGGTATACCAGACCTGTAGCCACTGCAAACAAGCTCCAGATGCATGCACCACTGTGCACATCTGGCGTTATGCAGGTGCTGGGGAATCACCTTACACGCTGAGCCATCTCCAGCTCACCATTGTCATGATTTCTAGCAGAGGTAGGAGAGCCAGGCTGTGGGAATCCGGTGGAGAGTCTGGGTAGGGGAAAGCATGACCCCTGACGGCGGTGGACCCTGCCCTGTAACTACAACACCTACCTGGCAGTGGCCATCAAGGCAGGCCCAGGTCACAAGGCGCGGCTGAACCCCCCCCCCAACTCAAAGGATGACACAGAGATTCCTGTGCAGGGAGGGGACCAGTGAGGGCACTGTCCCAGAAAGCTGTTTGGAGGGACAGGAGACCCTACTGTCCTTCCTGACACACAAGCACAGCAAGCTGAGCAACCCGGGCAGCACGCCTCGTCTCTCCTATTTGTTCAGCTGCAGAAACACCCATGAGAACTTCAAAGAGAAATGAACTGGGCAGCTTTTCAGAATCTGGAGATAGCACCTGCTCGGGGTTCAAAGTTCAGAAACACCCCTTAGCCTGGCATCCTGCAGAAGCTGCAGGTCTGTGTGGGAAACCTTCCGCCAGTGCCATCTCCATTGGTGCTCCGTACCCACCTGCTCTAAAACCTCTCAGCAGTCGTCCCATGAAGACAAAACATCACAGTGTCACTTAGCAACAGCACGCGGAGATCTTCATGGCTAGAACAAAAAACTCTGTCATGACTCATTCTGGTTCTACAGCGCTTTACTGTAGGGCTAAGCCATCACATATGAACAGTTCCTGTTGAGAAGACAAACAGGTTGATTTCAATATTGCAGTCATAAAAATAAACACTTGCAGAGCCATATGGGTATTTTTTATCTTTGGGTTAATTCTATGGGAAGTACATGTATTTCTACAAGTGCAAATTATGGTTTCCGAGTTAGAACATTTTCTCTTTGTTACAAATTGCCTAATCGGCCTTTAAAACTATTGTGTCTATTTATATCTTATTGACGGTGATCTTCCATTGGTGATGAGGTTGGTGGAGGGTGTGCCGGAGTATTGGAAAGGCAAATGGGTGCTGGGGGGGGGGTGACTGCAGGTCCATACTGGTCCCCTCTATCTGCTGTGGCAAACACTGTGGCTATAATAGTCCCCATAACTATTTATAGGTCATGTGATGTCTCCTAGGAATCTCAACTTGTGTCATTTCTCTGGACAGGGGAGCTGACCACCCTCACAGCTCTGGACCGTGAGAGGAAGGATATGTACAGCCTTGTTGCCAAGGCAACAGATGGAGGGGGCAGGTCATGCCAGGCAGATGTGACCCTCCATGTAGAAGATGTAAACGACAACGCCCCGAGGTTCTTCCCCAGCCACTGTGCAGTGGCTGTCTTCGACAACACCACCATTAAGACGCCCGTGGCTGTGGTCTTTGCCCGCGACCCTGACCAGGGTGAGTCTGTGAAGGATTGGTGGCATTGGTTCCATCTGGGCTGAGGCACTGGCTCTTTGCATCCCCTGGCAAGGGCTGAACTTGTTCAGTGTGTGGATGCTTGAGTGGAAATGTTTGTCCTCAGTGACACTCCTAAAGCGTTGTGACAAGTGGCTTTAGCAATGCTTTAAGGCAGGCCCAAGGCCTCATTGTTCTCCCCTGCCTCTTAGACCTGGAGAAGGTTCCTTGTTGCCATTGAACTTCAACTTTTTGCTCAAGGCCATTTCAAAGACAGTTAGCCAGAAATACACTGATCAAAATGATTCAACTAATTTACTCAAGGGAAGAATATGCGGCACTAAGGCCATTAAGCTTATTAAATTGCTTCACCAATTTTATTTATTTGCAAGCACATAGGGGGGGCACACCAGGGACTCCAGCCACTGCAAACAAACTCCAGACACATGCACCACCCTGTGCATCTGGCTTTACGTGGCTTCTTGGGAATCAAATCCAGGCTGTTAGGCTTTGCAAGCAAGCACGCTAACCACTGAGACATCTGGTCAATCTCCATCAATTTTTATACAGTGAAGTTGAATGATTTTCAGTCTTTTTCTTTCTTGTGATACTGGGGATAGAACGCAGTTCCTCACCCAGACAAGGCAAGTCAGTTGCTTCTCTCACCGCTGTGACAAAATACCTAACAGAAACAACTCAGGAAAGGAAGGGCTTATTTTGGCTGCATTTGAGAGAATAGTTTATCATGCTAGGAAAGACATGGTGACAGGAACTTGAGGCAGCTGGGCAGGAGACTGAAAGGGATGAATGCTGGTGTTCAGTTCACTTTCTCCTCCTTATTCAATCCAGACCCCTAGCCCATGGAAGGGTGTCACCCCATCCAGGGTGGGTCTTCCCACCTCAATTAACCAAACTTCTCTCCCAGGCATGCATTGAGGTTTGTCTCCTGGGTGACTTTAGACCCTCTTGAGTTGATCCGTTAACCATCACGGTGGGAAGATTGTGTGGTAGAAGCAGGTCCTTCCACAGTTCCACCACAGCAGGCTGGGTTCCCCCATGCATGTGGCACCAGACGTTTGGGCTCAGGGCCAGTGCTGCTCCATTGGATGAGGATCTCCCAGCTGAGCAGTCAATGCCGGTGTTGGTCATGCATGATGGGTCCTGTCCAAGCCCATTGCTCCAACTGCTTCATAACCAGACAGAAGAATCAAGGGCTGGGAGATGGTTCAGCAGAAAAAAACACTTATTACACAGGCTCCAGTACCAAAGCTTGAAGCCTAGGTGAAAGCAGAAAGCTGTGGTGAGCTTCTGGCACATGGAAGGCACATGGAAAGCAGATGTGGGAGAACTGCTCAGAGCTTGGAGACCATCTAGCCTGGTCATGCAGCTGAACACAGAGGACAAGTGTCCTCTGGTCTCCCTCCACATGGGGGCCATGGCCAGCACTCTCCCACACATCACAAACAGACAAAAAATAATCAGGTCTGAGCCAAAGTTGGAGAAACATTTGTGAATGACTGAGAACTTTCCATGGGCAAGCTGGCTTGTTTTCTTCATTTTTTTGTCTGTGTGTATTTGAGCATAGGTATGTGCATATGTGTGCTTGGAGGCAGAGGTCAATGTACAGGGTCTTCCTCAATTGTGCTCAAGCTTTTTTTCTTTTCTTTTCTTTTCTTTCTTTTTTTTTTTTTTTTTTTTTTTGAGACAGGGTCTCTCACTGGTCTGGAGCTTATCAATTGGGCTAGACCAATTAGGCCAGTGAGCCCCAGGGATCCTCCAGTCTCTGCCTCCCTTTTACTAGGATTACAAACATGCACCACCATGCTCAGCTTCTACATGGGTTCTGGGATAAAACTCAGGTCCTCAGGTTTACATGGTAGGCACCTTACCCACTGATCCATCCCCAGCCCATGCTTTTTTTTTTTTAACTTTAAAAAAATCATAATAATAAGTTGCCCACTTGTTTAGCCTCCCACCAAGAACCTTTCTCTGAGGCCTTGGACCAGCTCATCCAATAGGTTTTGCTATAATGGCCCAAGCATGTCAGCTTTTAAGAGGAGACTCTCCCAGGCTTTCCTGTGGGGCACCCTCACTATGAATTCCACCCTCCATCTTCCTACAGGAGCCAACGCCCACGTGGTCTACTCCCTGGCGGACTCTGCTGATGGGCAGTTCTCCATCGACACTACCTCGGGGGTGATCCGGCTGGAGAAGCCCTTGCAGGCCAGGCCACACGCGGCCCTGGAGCTCACGGTCCGTGCTTCTGACCTGGGCACCCCGATACCACTGTCCACCCTGAGCACAGTCACGGTCTCTGTGGTGGGCCTGGAAGACTACTTGCCTGTCTTCCTGAACACGGAGCACAATGTGCAGGTGCCGGAGGACGCACCCATGGGCGCCCAGGTGCTGCAGCTGGCTGCCCTGACCCGTCCGGGCACAGAGAAGACGGGCTACCGCATCACAGGTGGGAATGAGCAGGGGAAGTTTCACCTGGATGCACGCACAGGTGAGCCAGGCAAGAGCCAGCTGGGCCTCCACTGCTGGTCATGGGGTACACCGGAGTCTTCCTTGATGGGGTGCATCTGCTCCACCTCTGAATTTTCCACAATTATCACGAGGAGAGATTGTACTAGGAAATCATTTCTCTCCTAGCCGTGAAGCCCAAGTCAAACTCACAGAAATTGTGGAAGAGCTTGATGCTGTGTCTCATGCAGCGTCCTCCCCATGCACCCTGATGGGGCTCCATCTCCTAAGACTGTTCGATCAAGAAATGTGTTTTTGAAATCCTTCTTACAGAGACTTTAGAGAAGAAATAGAACAGCAAGGTCCCCAGATTCCTACCGCCAGCATCAGTGGCCACTGATATAAGCCAGTCAGTCTGGTTCTGTCTTTGCTCTGCAGGCTGCACCCACCCGCCACTAAGTTTTGCTTTTTGCATTTCCAGAAGTTAACTTATATTCTTAAGGTTTTTGAGTGGAGCATAATATGTGTGTATATTTATGGGGCAGAGTATGATAATTCAGTCCACATCTTCCTAACACGATAGCCAGATCTTTCATCCAGTCTGTATTTTCATGCCTTGAGGACCAAGGACTCTCCTAGTTGGTTTTTAAACATTTATTTATTTATTTGCAAGCAGAGAGAGAGATAGAAGAGAGACAGACAGAGAGAGACAATAGGCATGCCAAGGCCTCCAGCCACTGCAAATGAATTTCAGATGCACCACTGTGCATCTGGATTTTTTTGGGTACTGCGGAATCAATCCTGGGTTGTCAGGCTTTGCAGGCAAGCACCTTAACTACTGAGCCATCTCTCCAGCTCAGCTGTTTTGAATTATATCCCACAGTGCTGTAGATAATTGTGGGTCTGTGGAGGTATGGAACCCCAGAGCACCTTCCTCCTGTCTATGTTTGTACCTGCTGAACGACTTCAAAATGAATCATATCATAACACATTTCTTTTGATGTTGGGGGGGGTCAAAATCCAGAGCCTTGCAAATGCTAGACAAGTGCTCCACCACTGGGCTACAACCCTAGGCTTTTTCTTTAAATTAAATCTCATCTCATGAGCTCAGGTTGACTTTGAACTTAAGATCTTCCTGCCTCAACCTCTCCAGTGCTGTGATTGTAGACACAATGCCACCCACACCTTGTGTTAAAAGATAACCATTTATGTTTTAAAATATTTTTATTTATTTGTGAAAGAGAGAGAAAGAGAATGAATGAATGTGTGTGTATGGGCATGCCAGGGCTTCTTGCCTCTGCAAATGTACTCCAGACGTATAGGTTACTTTGTGCATCTGGCTTTACATGGGCACTGAGGAATTGAACCTGGACCAGCAAACTTTGCGAGCCCTTAACTGCTAAGCCATCCCCCCCAGCCCAAAAGATAGTCATTTCTTAATACCATGTAGTACCTAACCAAGCCTTTTGAATTATCTCATTTGTGTGTTTTGAAATTGGGATGTTAGCAACCCCAAAGGATCTCCATATTGAATTTTGTTGATATGCAATATTTCTGATAGCTTTTATTGAGATAGTCTCCCAATGTAGCCCAGGCTGGCCTGGAACTCATGATGCTCCTGCCTCGGCCTCCTGAGTGCTGGGATTGCACATGTGAGCCATCATAACCAGCTTCAGGGATTTTTTTTCAGGGTAGGGTCTTACTGTAGCCCAGACTGACCTGGAACTCACTCTGTAGTCTGAGGCTGGTCTTGGACTCACAGTGATCCTTCTACTTCTAACTCCCAAGAGCTAGATTAAAGGCATGAGCCACCACGCCCATCTTAAGGTGTCTTTTAATTGGTAATACTTTCCTCTGCCTCTTTGCTTCCTCCTGCTGTTTATTTGACATTATTCGACATTTGTGTCAGGTACCTGATAGAATTTTCCATGCTCTTGAGTGGCTGGCTGGGTATTGATATGTCATCAAGCACTCCCCTCTAGTCTCTCCATTCTTACCAGCTCCCTTGGATGAAAGACCTGGATCAGGCAAGTCAACCATATTTGATCAACAGTGCTTCGTAGATGGTGCCAGGCGATTTTCCCACTTGGAGGACCTGGTGGCTGGTTGACCCTTTCTCCTGGTGTTCTGATTGATGGACCAGGTGTCAGCCTGATTCTTCATTATAGATCGAAATGGATTTCTGTGGAATAAGCGAGGGAAATGCCACCCTCAGGGGTGATAAAGGAAATGAGATCAAAGGCAAAGGAGGGGGTCACACAGAGGGAGATGAAGGTAGAGGAAATGAGGGAGTGTCATTTCTCCTTGCCTTGCTGAGCCACCTCTGCTGGAGATGAGCCCCAGACCCCGCAGTCCTCTGCCCCGTGGTTCTAATCACTACCTCTTGTCTCCTCAGGAATCCTATATGTCAATGGGAGCCTGGACTTTGAGACAAGTCCCAAGTACTTCCTGTCCATTGAGTGCAGTCGGAAGGGGTCCTCCTCTCTCAGTGATGTGACCACCATCGTGGTCAATGTCACTGATGTCAACGAATACCGCCCCAGATTCGCCCAGGATCTGTATAGCACGAAGGTCTTAGAGAATGCCCTTGTGGGTGACATCATCCTAACAGTAAGAACTGCAGTCCTGTCCTTTATGGAGTGTGGACCCCGGGATGGCTTTCGTCTCTCTCCCCTGTGGGTTCCTAATCATCACAAGCATGGGTTGGTTTATCAAGTCAGTACACTGGACTTGACCCTGACTTGTAGCTACTCAGACAAAGCACATCTTGTGGCAGGAGGTTTCAGAGTCATTTGGTGAGGTGGGATTCTGATACAGTGGGCACAGGACAGGTAGGCTTCAGGGAGGATAGAAGAGCCAACCCCAGAGGTCTGCCCAGAGCCTGGGAAGGGCCTGATCACAGTGAGTGACATGGAGTGACAGTGGGTAGGGGATAGGGTCATAGGAACATCAAGTAATGCCTCTTTGCATTTAAATATGTCGTTCTTCCCTCCTTCCACGGAGGAGCACGCCTGAACTCTCCATGATCTCTCTCTGTCTACATGTCCATCTTTCCTTCTGCCTCCAACATGCATCCTGTGCTCCACACTCTCAGCAAGATGTGCCTTTCTACACACACCACTTTGCCTGTATCATTCCCTTTGTCTAGAACGTTCTGTCCGTGCCCTCATCCCTCCTTATTCTTCAAGGCTTCTTGCATCCTCTTCTGACCTCCTGGATGCACTGTTTCACTCAAGTTTGTGCCCTCACGACACCCTTCATGTTGGTACTAAGCTAGAATCACCCATGAAATCAGATGTTTCCATTTCTGCAGGCATATAAATGCATTTTAGTATAGTCTTCACTTCTCAGCTTCCGGAGATCAGCCCTAGTTCCCTGTCCCTATGAGTGAACCGGTGAACAAGTGAGTGCTGGTCCACTGAGGCCACAAGAGACATCCTCGGTGCACAGGCTGCCAGTTTAGTGGCAGCCACTGGGCAGGGACGTATCTGTTACTCCTGGGGCCAGGATTTCTTTCTGGTCGCTTGTGTCCACACTCACAGCCACTGCCTCCCACTGTAGGTGTCAGCAAGTGACGAGGACGGACCCCTAAACAGTGCCATCACCTACAGCCTGGTAGGAGGGAACGAGCTCGGGCACTTTGCCATCCACCCCAAGAAGGGGGAGCTGCAGGTGGCCATGGCCCTGGACTGGGAACAGGTGAGCCATGTGTGAGGTAAGCAGAGGTTTGGTCCTGTGGCAGCTCCAGAGGGGGAAGTGTGTCCACACCACATCTAGCATGGTTCCTCTGTGAACTGCAAGGCCACAAGCCGATGGGGGACTCGGAAGCCCTTTTCCTCCCTGGAAGAGCCGGGGTCACTTCTCGAAATTGACCAAGGATCAGTAATGGGAGCCTTCCAGTGACAGCTACCATGGACTGATCACTTTCTGGGTGTCTCTCACTTTGCTCGCATGTACATCGTGGCCTGTGGTTCATGGTAACCATAGGAAGTACGTCCTGATGTAACCTTCCCAGGGCCTTATAGCTAGTAGAGTCGGCCACTTTCTTCTTTCTGCAAACAAATTCCTAACCAGAAGCAAGTTATGGAAGGAAAGTTTATTCTTGCTTACAGTTCCAGATCATGGCAGGCTGGCTCACGGGGCAGGTGGTCAGGCAGGAAGCAGAGAGCGAAAGGAAGTGGGGCCCAGCTATCAAACCTCCAGGCCCACGGCCAGTAACCCATGTCCTCTAGCAAGGCTCCACGTCCTAAAGATACCACAACCTCAGTCACATGAGCTTGTGAGGACATTTCACAAGTGGATTGGAACTCCCCCTCTGTATGTCTGACTCCAGAGCCGGAGCCAGTGCTAGGAGTGGGCAGTGAGTCAAGGGACAAACTTGAGGGTCCTTGTCACTAACTCCCCACTGGGATTCTTACAACAGACACCCAGCTATTCCCTGAGGCTCCGAGCCACAGACAGCGGACAGCCCCCGCTCCATGAGGACACAGAGGTGGACATCCAAGTGATCGATGTTAATGACAACCCACCCAGGTTCTTCCAGCTCAACTACAGCACCACTGTCCAGGTAAGGGCACCTGGGCCTTTCCGTCATTGTCCCTGAAGATAGCACAGGCACCTGTGGACTAGAAGATTAAAAATAACCAGGCCCTGGACTGGAGAGATTGCTCAGTGGTTAAGGCACTTGCCTGCAAAGCCTAACAACCCTGGTTTGATTCCCAAGTACCCATGTAAGGCCAGATGCACAAGGTAGCAGATGTATCTGGAGTCTGTTTGCAGCAGCTGGAGGCCCTGGCACACCCATATTCTCTCTCTCTCTCTCTCTCTTTCTCTCTCTCTCTCCTCTCTCTCTCTTCTTCTCTGCTTGCAAATTAAAAAAAAAAAACACCCAGGCCCTGTGTTAGGGACTTCCATGCCCATGATGCCATTTGGGGATCACAGTGGCCATGCCAAGTAGGTGACACCTGCTCACAGATATCAAAAGTGGTGTCATGGGGGAAGAAAGACAAAATGTAGCCTGTTGTCTCCTATATGCAGAATTGTCTCCTATATGCAGAATTTAGGTTTTGACATGTACATACATGTGCACAGGTGCATTGCATCTATGTGTACATGTATGTGCACACATGTACACATATGTGTATACAAATATCAATAGATATGACATGAAAGCAGAAGAGAAATGAGAGGTGGAAGGAGACCAATGAGAGGAGAGGAAGGAGGGACATGAAGGACGTTGGGGTCGTTAAGGCCTATGTGACCTATGTGACACGATGCCGCAATGAAATCTATTATTTTGTATACTAAAACCATCAAAAAATAGATGTATGGAGCCAGGCATGGTGGCGCACGCCTTTAATCCCAGCACTTGGGAGGCAGAGGTAGGGGGATCGCCATGAGTTCAAGGCCACCCTGAGACTACATAGTGAATTCCAGGTCAACCTGGGCTAGAGCGAGACCCTACCTCGAAAAACAAAACAAAAAAATGTATGGAAATATACCATAGCTACAGCGTGTTGAACTTCAAACTTGTACCCGGGAGGTTTTCCAGCTCTTTCTACCACAAGGTTCATAAATGAGATTTGAAGAGGGTCTTGGGCTTCCCCCTGGGGAATTAATCTTCAAGGTCTTAAGTGGTGAGGGAGTTGAAGAAGTAAGAGACTGAGCTCTGTGTCCCGATCTGCATTAGCCAGGCGCTTTCCACTCTTTATACACTGTATGTGGCAAGGTACTTTGGCTACAGATACCAGGTCACCTGAATAAATGTTCATTCAGTCATTAACACATTATTTCACAAAAGTCCCAAGTTGAATGGCAGGAAATTCTATACCAGACTTGGAAAATGATACCTTGGCTTTGGGTTAGCTTCTGTGAAATTCCTTCACCTTCTTCCTAATGGTTGCAAAATGTCTCCCAAGGTTGTAGGTCACAACTGTGCCTTGTCGCCATCCAAGTCACTCTGATGTCCCTCCCACGTAAAACAAAGGCCACAGCAATGCTTGGAGAATCCAATTTTCTTAGTTAAATTCCTAATCATCCTTGAACTTGCTCATTGCTCCTCTAACCAAAAGACCATCTGAGAGTGCTCTGTTGGGTGTCTAAGCACCCTTCTGGCCCCCTGGGCTCTTTGTTTCTAAGACCCAGGGGTGCCCAGAGCAGCTCAAGCAGGTCCAGGGCTACGCTGGTCCCCAGATGAGAGTCATTACTCACACCACTCTTTGGTTTCCTGTCTGTGCTGTCTCAGGAGAACTCTCCCATTGGCATCAAAGTCCTGCAGCTGATCCTCAGTGACCCCGACTCCCCGGAGAACGGCCCCCCATACTCTTTCCGAATCCCCAAGGGGAATACTGGCTCGGTCTTCCGGGTGACTCCAGATGGATGGCTGGTGACGGCTGCAGACCTGAGCAGGAAGGTTCAGGAGTGGTACCAGTTGCAGATCGAGGTAAGGGCTGTGTGTGGTGTCCCTGGGGACAGGTCCCCAGCACCCACTTAAAGCTGGACACCAACTGGCATACACATCTGTACTCCCAACATGACTACAGAAATGGGAAGAGGAGTCAGGAGAATCTCAAAGCTCCCAAGAGAGACCCTGTCTTAAATAAGGTGGAAGGAGAGGACCAACACCCAAGGTTGTCCTCTGACCTCCACATGCATGTAGTAGCCTGCATATACCTATAAATATAAACACACAATAATAATAATAACTAATGCCATGAATGCGGTTTCCTAGGGCAAAGGGAGAGAATAGTCAATAGCTTCAGGGTCCATGTCCTCAGGCATGATGATGCAAACCATCGGCATCATCCTCTGCCATGTCACCCTCTGTTTCCATTGCCAAAGATTGGCCACAGTTGGTCAGTTTTGACACAGACCTTCCCTTCTCTGTGACCATGGTCAAGTCACCTAATACCTTTGAGTCTCTATACATCTTATAAAATGAACGTTACTGGCTCCTATCTCATAAGAAAGATAAGCTATGTCAGGCTGGAGAGATGGCTTAGCAGTTAAAGCTCTTGCCTCAGAGCCTAATGATCCTGGTTTGATTCCCACGGACAGCCAGATGCACAAAGTGGTGCATATGTCTGAAGTTCATTTGCAATGGCTGGAAGCCCTGGAGAGCCAATTCTGTCTGTCTGTCTCTCTTCTTTCTATCTCTCTGCTTGCAAATTAATTAATTAATTAATTTTAAAAAAGAAATATAAGCTATGTCACACATTTAAAGCATTCAAACGTGGCTGCTCCTGGTGCTGAGAGCTGTCTTGGTGGGTATAGTACTTGCCAGAGTTCTAGCCTCCAGAGGCTTTGTAAAACCGAACCATGGTGGTGCACATCTGTAATGCCAGAACTGGGGAGGCAGAGATAGGACGATTCCTAGGGTTTGCTGACCAGCTAGTCCAGTCCAATCCATGAGTTCTGGGTTCAGGCTCAGCGGTTAAGGTGCTTTCCTTCAAAGCCTAATGATATGGGTTCATTTCCCCAGTACCCACATAAAGCCAAATGTGCAAAATGGTGCATGCATCTGAAATTCGTTTGCAGTGGTTAAAGGCCCTGGCACACCCATTCATTCTCATTCTCTCTCTCTTTCTCTCTTTCTCTCCAAACAAATAAATAAAATATTTTTTAAAATAAGATAAAGTGGAGAGTCGTTGAGGAACACACACACACAAGTGGCTGCTACTGTCTGCCCTCCGTTCATGGTAGTTAGCTATTAGAATTAGTAATGGTGTCTCTAGTATTACAGTGAGTGTGAGCTGTATGTTATAATGACTAGTAGTAACTTTTGTCATGGTTACCACAGGGATGTTGGGCATTGCTTTCAGCACTCAGTTTCCTGTGTACCCAATGTGTTGGATTATTAGAGGCAACGTCACGGAGACCAAGGTGGAGAGGGGCGAAAGTGAGTCACTAAGGAGAAGCAAGCAAGCATCATCTGTCTACGCTGGGCAAGAAGTCTCTGGACACTTTAGCCAAGTCTGACAGCCTCTTTCCTGTTTGATAGCTTACTTACTTCTTTCTCCTAATCACAGCATGAGTCCCACCCCATAAAGACACTCAAAGAACATTTGTTAGGCCAGGCATAGTGACACATACCTTTAATCACAGCATTCAGGAGGCTGAGGTAGGAGATTGCAGTGAGTTCAAAGCCAGCCTGGAGCTAGATTGAGTTCCAGGTCAGCCTGGGCTAGAGTGAGACCCTACCTCAGAAGAGAGAGAGAGAGAGAGAGAGAGAGAGAGAGAGAGAGAGAGAGAGAGAGAGAGAAATATTTGTGGAATGACCCAAAGAATGAACACCTGCTCCAATCCTGATCGCATAGGAAGGAGAATCCAAAAGGGACTCTTCTTTGACAGGCAGGGGCCATGGAAGAGTGAGCAGTAGAACTTGCTAGAAAGCTCTGTGGTCAAGAAGGTGTGGCTAGAGGGATCTCAGAAAAGGCTCAAGACCCCCCCCCCAGGAAGCTGAGTTATTTCAGTGTGTGATATGGGATATAACTCCTGCCCCCATTCCATACAAAACTGTCAGAAAATCTATTCATATTTGTGCTTTTGTAGTTGGGTATTTTTCTCCCAAAGGTGGCAGCACTCTGAACCTACCTTGGGTGGTTGTGGTGCAGGAAGAAGCAGCTGGCAAAGGCAGTCATCCTCAGTTGGGCACAGAGGATGGGAATTGGGTGACGATGATGGCAGTGTGTGTCTTCCCACAGGCGTCAGACAGCGGCCTCCCTCCATTGTCATCTTCCACTAATGTCCAAGTCCGTGTCACCGAGCAGAGTCACTACCCACCCTCGGCCCTGCCACTGGAGATCTTCATCGCTATAGGGGAGGAGGAGTTCCAGGGGGGCATGGTGGGTAAAATCCATGCCACAGACCGAGACCCGCAGGACACGCTGACCTACAGCCTGGGGCAGGACAGTTTGGGTAGGCACTTCTCAGTGGGCACACCCGACGGGAAGATTATTGCCACACACGGACTGCCTCGTGGCCGCTACTCGTTCAATGTCACCGTCAGTGATGGGACCTTTACCACCACCACCGGGGTCCATGTCCACGTGTGGCACATGAGGCCAGAGGCTCTGCAGCAAGCCGTGTGGCTGGGCTTCCACCAGGTCACCCCCGAGGAGCTGGTGAGTGACCACTGGCGCAATCTTCAGAGGTTCCTCAGCAACACGCTGGACATCAAACGGACCAATATCCACTTGGCCAGCCTCCAGCCTGCAGAGGCCACAGATGGGGTGGACGTGCTCCTGGTCTTTGAGGGGCATTCTGGAACCATCTATGACCAACAGGAGCTGGCATCCAACATCGCTCACTCAGCCAAGGAGATGGAACACTTGGTGGGGATTCAGATGAGATCAGCTATCCCTGTGGTGCCCTGTAAGGGGCCAAGCTGCCAGAGTCAGACCTGCCAAGAGACAGTGTACCTGGAGCCCAAGGTTGGAGCCACGTACAGCACAGCCAGGCTCAGCATCCTGACACCCCGGCACCACCTGGGGAGGAATTGCTCCTGCAATGGTAAGAATGCGCTTGGGCCCTACCTACCTCAGGACAGATTCCCAGGGAGGTTTGTGGGATTCTGTGATTCAGGGGAAAGCCACAGACCACCATAACACAGGGATTGGCTTCCCAAAGTCTAGCCACTTTCTAGACTTTCAAAATAACAGTTGTTATAGTCAGTTCCATGATGCTGGAATGAACATCCAACCAAACACAGTTTAATAGGAGGAAGGGATTCATTTCAAGTTTAAAGATCCAGGGGAAATTCCATCAATGGCGGAAGAAGCTGGCTCCCATTCATAAATCCAAACAGAGAGACAAATGACCACCAGCCAGCAAATACCAAAAACAGCAAGCAGGGACCCAGCCAGAGCTCAAACCTCTGCATACCTTTGGACTGGGATTCAGACCCCACATGCATCCAGGAGCTTACCTGCTAGCGGCTGAAGCTGCAGACTCAATTTTAATAAAGCACCTGAGTCTGGGGGGGGCATACATTCAAAGTACTATCACAGAAGAATGCAATACTGCAGGCAGTTTGATATCATGACTGTCATAGCCACACCGCCGCTGGGATGAACCTCCAAACCAGGCACAGTTTGTGGGAAGAAAGGATTTATTGAAGTTATAGATCCAGGGGAAGTTCCATAATGGCTAAAGAGGAGGCTGGCCCCCTTTCACAGGGACAAGGAGAGAGAGAGAGAGAGAAAGAGAGAGAGGAGAGAGGGAGGGAGGGAGAGAGAGAGAAGAGAGAGAGAGAGAGAGAGAGAGAAGCCCATCACTAGCAACTCCAAAAGCAAGCAAGTACACTCAGACAGGCAAACCACAGGAACTCCAGGCTTAAGCTCAGACTGCTCTTTGCATATGTAGAGTTGGAATTCCAGATCCATCTCAGAAGCACCTTAGGGCTGGACCTTAGGATCCAGCCAAGGTGACATCCCCTCCAGTTAGTCAGCTTGATATAGAGAAAGTGTGCAAGACACACGACATCACTACTGTTAGTGCCCCAGGCTGCCAATGGTATTGACTCGCATCAATCAACTCAGGTTTGAACCTGAGCGCTGTTATTTACTGACCATGTGCTCTAGGGTAGGTTATCCAAGTCCTCCAAGCTCCTGTTGCTCATTCATAAAGTGGGCACATACTGGACCTGCCTCCTACGGCTCATCTGGGCACTCACTTCCATAGTAGATTTAATGGCACTGGACCCATAGCTGGCCCTCACATGGGAACAGTTGGTGCCAGGTTCTGAGATGTGGGTTATCAGTCTCTTCTATGTTTAAGACTGATGTTTGGGCGCTCTATTGCCCAGGGAGCATTGGAGTTAGGCTAGTGGAAGGTCGCCTCCTCTCTGTGTCTCTGGCCCCAGGGCCCACTGCAGGGGAAGCTGTGGTGGCTGAAGGATCTCTCTCAACCACTTGGCAGCTGATGGCAGAGGTTCTAAAACCCAACATTGTGCCAAGCCACTGGGGAGGGTGTGTTTAAAGATGCTTGCTCTGGGCTATGTCTCTAGAGATTTCTGAAACAATTTTTAAAAATGTTTATAAGTAGAGAGATACAGACATAGTGTGTATGTGTGTGTGTCAGAGAGAGAGAGAGAGAGAGAGAGAGAGAGAGAGAGAGAGAGAGAGAGAGAGAGAACATGGGTGTGCCAGGGCTTCTAGGTCAACACTGCAAGCAAACTCCAGATGCATGCACCACTTTGTGTTTATGTGGGTACTAGGGAATTGAACCCTGGTTGTTAGGACATGTAGGCAAGTGCCTTAACCACTGAACTATCTCTCCAGCCCTAGAGTTTTTATTTACAAGGTCTTGGGAGAGTCCTGCATTTGGCATTTAATTTGAAGCAGGTGTCCAGGAACTTCCCTTTGGGAACTCCTCACTAGGCTTGCTGATCACCAGTCACTTGGGAAGACTTCTGCTCTTGGTTTAAATATCTTAGGGAAATAAGACACTCAGAAAATTGATTGCTATGTCATAATCATACACCTCAGTGCATTTTCTAAGACCCAATAGACCAGAGTCAGCAGCAGCGGATCAAGACTCAGAATATGAAGTTTCCCGGGAGCCTCCGTTCCAATGACAACATCTAGCCTGGGAAGGTTTTTATAATCCAGATTTCCACTGTCACCCAGAGAGTCTGAACCCTCTGAGGGGAATGGCTGGGGTGCTGAGTTTTGAATAAATCTCAGCCAGTCCTTATATGAAGCCAGGTTTGGAGACTTGATCTGAATCAATGTTCCAATACAATGAAGGGCCAGAGTTGGAGAGTTTTAGACTTCAGGTAGGTGTGATGGAAGCGTTGGACCTTAGGGCTCCTTGTCTTCCTCAGGATGTCCTATTCCTGATTCTCCCAACCAAATACTAACCAGGCTCGACCCTGCTGAGCCTCAAGATCAGACAGAGTTGGGGACATTCACAAGCCTGCCCAGCAGCTCATTTCCAAGGGGACAGTTCATAGAAACCAGGCTCCGTGGTGGTTCAAGTGTGGTGAAACCTCGTTGCGTTTGCAGGTACTGCCGTGAGGTTCAGTGGTCAGAGCTATGTGTGGTACAGGGCCCTGCAGGCTAAGAACTGGCAGGTCCATTTCTACCTGAAAACACTCCAGCCACAGACCCTTCTCCTGTTCACCAATGAAACGGCGTTGGTTTCACTGAAGGTAAGGCACCTCCTGCATGACTGGCTTCCACGGGCACCCCAGGCTGGGGAGATGGGGTTTGCTATGGCGATGCTTACCAAGACAGTAGTATATAGTGAGTTTGAGGCCAGCCTGGGCTATAGGAGACCCTATCTTAAAACATAAAAAAAAAAAGTACAAACAGTATTTTTGTAACTGGAAGCTTGTTAGTGATCAAGACCTCTAGGCTTTGTTGATGGCTGTCTCTCTTTGCAGCTGGCCAATGGCATGCCCCAGCTGGAATACCGCTGTGCAGGTGGTTTCTATGGAAACCTTTCCTCCCAGCACCCCGTGAATGACCGAGAGTGGCACTCCATCCTGCTGGAGGAAACAGAGACTGTCATTCGCCTGTTGGTCGATGGCACAGGCAACGCCTCCCTTGCTGTCCCAGAGGATTGCCGAGGGCATCCTCCAAGGCCAGAGAGACACCTCCTTTTGGGTGGCCTTGTCCCTTCCCATCCGTCTTCAAATGTCTCCCTGGGCTTCGAAGGCTGCCTGGATGCTGTTGTGGTCAACGGAGAGAAGCTGGAGCTCCTGGGCCTGGGCAAGAAGGCTGCGGGCTGGCTGGAGGGCCAGGCCCTCGGGCAGTGCTGCTGGCCCAGCGCTGATTGTAGCCAGAACCCTTGTCTCAATGGTGGGAGATGCTTACAGGCTCCTGGGGCAGGTGAGACCCGGGAGAGTGACCTCACAACTTACCCTTACCCCAGAATGTTCTCAAAGCCCCCTGATGTGAACCAGACCCTATATATCACTGTATTGTTGACAAGGCAGGTTCCTTTACCACAACCCCAGAGACATTTCATAGCTCAGATCGCTGGGATCTGAGGGAAGTAACCCACCCTGTCACGTGGCCTGCAGGTGGGAGGCATGTTCAAGCACAGATGTAGGTGGGCGCCCGAGTGGACTGATGTCCAGCAGCCCTCTCGTCCCCAGGGGAATGGCTGGGTTCTGCTAGGTCTGTGCTGGGAGAAGCCAGGAATCTCCTTACTTCCTCAGTGAAGATGAGCTTTCTTTCTACTTTTTTTGGGGGGGGCTTTCTTTTGGGGGGGGGGGATGTGGTTGAACATAAGTGAGGATCTTGGGTACAGAGGTTGACCTTAGGTGTGATCTACGAAGTCTCTTACTGTATTAGTCAGGGTTCTCTAGAGGAAACAGAGTTGACAGAATGGATTGTAGTAAAAGGGAATTTATTGGGGTAGCTTACGACAGTCCAACAATAGCAGTCTGCAGGCCCACAGGTGAAGAAACCAGTAGCTGTTCAGTCCACATGGCTGGAGGCCTCAGTAGTCCCAATCCAGCCCAGAAGGCCTGATGGTTCCCTTGGGAATGGCTGCTCTTCAAGTCCATGATGTGAGGCTGAGGAAACTGGGTTCTGATGTCCAGGAAGAGTAGGAGCACAGGATGCGAGTGCAAGTCACAAACAAGCACCAGCAGCCAACAAGCAGGGAGGCCAGGAGAGAATTTCTTCCCCTTAATATAGCCTTAGGGTGGGGTCTTGTCCAGACTCTTCCCCAGACTTTATGGCTTCCTGAGTCTCTGGAATTTCCTTCCTGCGCTGCCCACACAGGAAAGGATGTTTAGTTCTAGCTTCTTTGAGCTTCTTTACATCCTGCCCCCTACTGAGAGGTTGCCTTCTGTAAACATCCTCAGAGACCCACCTAGATAATTTAAAAGATCAAGTTGACAACAAAACCTAACCATCACACTCACACACCAATCCCTTTCCCTCCTCAACCAATATGCAGTGGCTTTGGAGTCCCTCAAGTGTGTGTGTGTGTGTGTGTGTGTGTGTGTGTGTGTGTGTGTGTGTGTCTGTCTGTCTGTCTGTCTGTCTGTCTGTCTGCTGGGGATGAAACCCACTGTCTACCACCTGCTAGGCAAGTGCTTCAATACCAAGTCACACCCACTCCTAGAGTGAGTCCTCAAATTACTGCTTCCTCTGTTTACAGGGTTAATTTGTGTGTGTGTTTTGTGTGTGTGTGTGTGTGTGTGTGTGTGTGTGTGTATTCACAGGTCACCGTATGAATGTGGAGGTCAAAGGGTAACTTTCAGAAGTCAGTCCTCACTTTTCACCTCATTTGAGGCAGGGTTTATCTCTCTGGATCTCACGCTGTTCTTTTCTGCACTCAGTGGTGAGGTTCCAAGAAATTCTCCTGTCTCTGCCTCCCATCTGGTGGTCAGCATGCTGGGATTACAGAAGCCCACCACAGCTACCGAGTTCTTTTAAAAATATTTTTATTTATTTGTTTGTTTGAGAGAAAGAGAAAGACACACAGAGAGAATGGGTGTGCCACTGCAAACGTACTCCAGACACACATGCCACTTTACTTTGTGCCTCTGTCTTTACATGGGCACTGGGAGATTGAACCAAGCCGGCAGGCTTTGCAAGCTGTGCCTTTAACCACTGAGCCATCTCCCCAGCTTGCTCCCAGCATTTTAGATAGGGTCTGGGGAGGATTGAACTCAGGTGCTCAGGCTTGAGCAGTGAGTGCTTTGTCCACTGAGCCATCTCCACAGACCTTGTAGCTTTCATTTATGGAAAGCATATAGAATGCAAACCCTTTTCCTCAGCAGCGAGCCTTTAATGTCCGTCCATGCTGCTGTGACATTATCCAGTGTCCTGATCCTCAGCTTGCTGCTTGTATCACCATGTCTACCCACCAAACATCCAAGGAGACACGCATTCTCGCACCCCAAGTCCCTCTGGCCTCTTAACCGCCTCTCCCGCACTAGTGTCTTCTCCAGCCTCTCTCTCAACATTCCGCCTCTGGCAGGAGCCCAAGGGGTCTGAGCATGTCACTCCCCTGCCAGCAGCATTCAGCCCTCCCAGGAAGATCTGTCCCCACTCCTCACCGGACGGGACCACCTTGCCATGGTCTCAGTTTCACGAACCCCTTTGTCCTCTCGACCTTTACCCATACTCGTCTCCTTGGCCTGAAAACACCTTTTTCAGGTGTTTTTCCTTTTTGCCCTTCTATCTTCTTGCCTGACAAATTTCGATTCATCTCCCAGGTCACAACAGAGCGTTTCCCTCAGGCCCTAGACGAGGCTAGCACCTGCCGACATTTCCCCTCATAACTGACCAAGATACTGATTTTCATTTTTCAAAAATATTTTTAGGGGCTGGAGAGATGGTTCAGCAGTTAAGGCACTTGCCTCCAGTGCCTAAGGCCCTGGGTTCAATTCCCAGTACCTGCATAAGCCAGACCCACAAGATGGTGGCCCTGGTGCTCTCTCTCTCTCTCTCTCTCTCTCTCTCTCTCTCTCTCTCTCTCTCTCTCTCTCTGCAGGAAAATGAATAAAAATAAAATAAATTTTAAAAAAATATATTTTTAGCCAGGCGTGGTGATGCACGCCTTTAGTCCCAGCACTTAGGAGGTAGAGCTAGGAGGATCACCATGAGTTCAAGGCCACCCTGAGACTCCATAGTGAATTCCAGGTCAGCCTGGGCTAGAGCGAGACCCTACCTCGAAAAACCAAAAAAAGAAAAAAAAGAGAGAAAAGATTAAGGTTTAGGGAAAACTGGAGAAAAGCCGAAAGCACGTGGAAAATAGTTTCTCATCTGAGAGAAACTAAGGCTTTCACGGGAAGAGCTATGACACGAGGAAAGCCAAAAGAAATGGGTTTTTAAAGCTAGCATGTGGCGTCAACGAGAAACACTGCGGCTTCCAAGGAAGGATTGGAAGGTGAATCGAGGAGAAATACACACGATGGTCACTGTGTTTTCCCGTGGAGGGAGCACACATGGCACCTGCCCCTGCTTCCCACGGAGGGATGTTAGAGGAGTGTTAGCGAGAGCATCCACGTGGTCCAGAGACCAGAGGAAGGGTGTGTGTGCTACTAGGTTAAAATTTATAAAGCAGAGAGGAGCAGAGGCTAGGATTAAGACAGGGCTGAGCTTTCCCTCCCAGCCAGGCTGCTGGGTGAGGACGGGCTAGCCTCACGTGGGGTCTGGGCCACACAGGATAAGAGCTGAGACATAGGAGTCTCTCCAGAAGGGAAGAGAGAGTGGTGGTGATGGGGGACACCTCTGGACCGCCACTTTTATAAGGTCAGAGTTAGGTGTGCACGGGAAGGACCTGATTGGTCAGTAGAATTGGAGGGCAGACCCCAGAGCCAGCCCACACCTGAGCCAGCCAGCTTGGGCTGTGGCCAAGTGGACAGTAGGGGGCATTGTAAATCAGTCTCAGTCAGACACGAGTTCCAGTTCTGCCTAGTTTTCCAGGGCAAGATGGCATGTAGGGAGACATCTCCTAGTTCCCACTGGGCCTCAATCCCTGGCTGAGGCTCCCTAAAAGAAGCTAGCTTTCTCCTAGTCTCTTTCAGTTGGAATTCCAGTATTGGAATATTTAATTAGCTCTATGACTTTTCCCCTGTGTTTTGCTTTGTTGAGACACCATCTCATGTTGCCCAGGATGGCTTCAAACTCACTATGTAGCCATGGATGACCCTGAATTCCTGATCCTCCTGTCTCAACCTCCCCAGTGCTGGGATTGCAGGTGCACCACAAACCCAATTTGATCTAAAGGCCCTTCTGAGGAAAGAATGAGCAAATGTGCAGTTTCTTAAGCGAGTGACTAGCTCTAAGTGTCCATTTTTATTACCACTATTATTATCACTGTTTCTTCCTCATCTTTTGATACCTATTTTCTAGCCTCAAAGTAGTTTGAGGACCTGACCAAATGCTCCTGTTCCATGGGCATCAGTGCCCAGCAAGGGGCTTGCTGAGTAGACGGAAGTTTCATGACTGGTCTCATAAAGACACAGGTCTGCAAACACGCCAGTCCTCTGACAGCTAGCAGGTTACTCACTCTCTCACTTTTTCTGGCAGGCTATGTCTGCAGGTGTCCCTCGACATTCTCTGGGAGGCACTGTGAAAGACAAGGAAGGGAGAACTGCACGTCTGTACCCTGCCTGGATGGTAGGACTTGTATTCCCTCCTCCGAAGGAGCTTCCTGTAACTGCCCTCACCCTTACACAGGCGACAGGTAAGCTCAGGAGAGGCCATATGCCCTGGCTCCTCACCCTGGACCATTAGGGAGCGACCTTTTCACTCTGACGGCTAGAGAGGTCAATGAGAATTCAGGGACTGGGCACTTAAGAGACTGGGCTTCTGGGTCTTTATTTCCTACGACCCCACCCCCACTCCAACCCCTGCATCAAGACACTTTAGGGGATGGAGTTCTTGTTAAGACTGATTCCCCAACCTCTATTTGGAAACATCTAAAAATTGGGGTCCAGGATGCCACACTTCTCAGCTCCTTGGGGAGTGCAGATCTTTGCTAAAATCAGAAAAGAAATGGCCACCCATGCTTTGCAGTGTGTCATCCCAGGAAGTGGCCCGGGGGCTCCGTCTCAGACCCCTGCCAGCATCTGTGGGGGAAATCGAGGGAGAGAGAAGCCTTGGAGACTCCTAGATGTAAAATCGCTCTCATTCCTGAGAGCTTGTTACAATAGAACCAGGCCCATTCTTGATGATCTGAATGAGTTGGTCTGGGTGGGGTCCTGAAAGTCTCCTCCATGATTTTTATGGAGTCACAAATTGGAAAGCCCAGAAGTAAGTGTGAGGCCAGCCTGGGTTACATTAAAGCTTGTCTTAAAAAAAAAAAACAACTAATGACATGGTCCTCCCACCATTTTATAGATGGGGAAACTGAGGCTCAGAGAGGACAAGGGTGTGCCCAATATCACCTCATGTGCCCATGATCCACGTTCTCAGTAACCATATGCCCTGTTTTATCTGCTGTAGAGATGCTATTTGTCAGGGACATTGTGAGGACATCTCGTAGCACCTCATGAAAGTGGTGTCTGCATTGTGTGTGTGTGTCTGTGTGTGTGTGTGTGTGTGTGTGTGTGTGTGTGTGCGCGCGCACATATGTGTTTTGCTCATGTGCACACATGCATACACAGGTCACAGCATGAGTGTAGAGGTCAGAGGACAACTTTGGGGGTTGTTTGTCGCCTTCCATCTTGTTTGAGGCAGGGTCTCTGGTTCACATACTTCACTGCTGTGCTGTCTGGGCAGTTCTCCTGTCTCCATGGTCTTTCTTCCTGAAGGTGCACTTGGATTACAGGTGCTTGAGCTGGATGTGGGTTCTGGGGAGGACGAACACAGGTCCTCACACTTGTGCACTTTATCTGTTGAATATCTCCCCAGCCTGGTGTTCACATTGTAAAAGAACTTGGGGAGACTGTTGGTGGTTGCAGTTTAGACACTAGGAGGTGTTTTGGACTCGAGTAGGCTAGAGGGAACCTTTCCCCAAATCCCTAAAATGTGGACTGGGAGGGCTAGAGAAGCTCTGGGGGCCTGACCCCACGCAAAGCCAAGCTGAAGACGAGCTGGGCAGTCAGTGACCCACACCACGCAGGGCAGGATGGGATCCTGTGACCAGGTGAGAAACTGCAAGCACTTCCCGGGCCACTGCTGACCTGTATGTGGGAGACTGGCATTCTCACTAGGGGACAGTTGGGTATGTTGGGTGCCTCCATTGCTGCAGCAGCTCGCCTCATTGGCAGAGAGAATACCCAATACCTAGGCATCACTGGAGGAAAACGGTGGACATGCCAGCTCCTAGGGTCACAGGTGAAGCTGTGGTCATCTTTGATTGTCAGGGGAAGATAGAAAGTTCTGATGTTGATGTGTCTGATAGCTCCATTTTACTTTGGGCAGAAAATGGTAGGTTTGAGGGTAAGGGTCTCTGTCCCATAGGCCTCTCTCTGTTGGAGGGACTATCAGAAGTGAGTAGGGAAGGAGACAGATTCAGTGATTAAAGCGCTTCCCTCACAAGCACGGTGGTGTGTTCCCATAATCCCAGCACTGAGGAAGATCTCTGGGACTTGCGGGTCAGTCAGTCTAGCCTAACTGGTGAGTTGAAGGCCAGTGATAAACCCTGTCTCAAAAAAAAGGTTAGATAGGGGGCTGGGGAGATGGCTTGATGGTTAAAAGCACTTGTTTGCAAAGCCTGTAAGTCAGGGTTCAATTCCCAAGCCACCCACATAATCCAGATGCAAAAAAGTGGTGGTGCAAGTGTCTGACATTTTTTTGCACAGTCAAGAGGCTTTGGTGTGCCCATACACATATGAAAATAATTGCTTTAATTTTTTTAAAAATATTTAATTTGCAAGCAGAGAGATGGGAGAGAGAGAGAAAGAGAGAGAATGGGCATACTAAGGCATCTAGTTACTGCAAATGAACTCTGGGTGCATGTGCCACTTTGTGCATCTGCTTTATGTGGGTACTGGGAAATCAAATCTGGGTCGTTAGGCTTTCAGGCAAATGTCTTAACTGCTGAGCCACTTCTCCAGCCTCAGATATCTTTTTTTTTTTAAAGGTGGATGGTGTCCCTGAGAAGTGACACCTGAGGTTGTTGCCTGTCTGGCCTCTGCACACGTGCACATGTATGTGCACCCACATATACACAAACACACATGCCAAAAATGTTCTCTGACTACGTCTGTCTCTGCAGGTGTGAAATGGAGGCGAGAGGTTGCTCAGAAGGACACTGCCTCATCACCCCTGAGATCAAGAGGGGGGACTGGGGTCAGCAGGAGTTACTGATCATCACAGTGGCCACACTGCTTGTCATCGTGGCCACTGGGGGGCTCCTCATCTACTGCCGCCGCTGCAAGTCCCACAAGCCTGTGGCCATGGAGGACCCAGACCTCCTGGCCAGGAGCATTGGTGTGGACACCCAAGCCATGCCCCCCATTGAGCTTGATCCCCTGAGTACTGGTGCCTGCAACAACTTGAACCAATCAGAGCCCAGCAAGACATCGGTTCCAAATGAACTAGTCACTTTTGGACCCAGCTCGAAACAGCGGCCGATGGTGTGCAGCGTGCCTCCCAGGCTACCTCCGGCAGCTGTCTCCTCCCACCCAGAGCGCGAGTCCATCATTAAGAGAACATGGTCAGGAGAGGAGCTGGGTCAGTATGGCCAGAGACCCTACGTGACTGGAATGGATGGCTGGGAGGGCATGGGAGACCTAAACGCTCCACTGAGACATGAGAATTTTAGCCCCTTTCAGTCCAGTCCCTGGGGATGGACTATGAAGGGACATACTCAAGGTCACAGTGCACTTATGGCTAGAGAAGATGGCAGATGTCCTGATCCAGAGCCTGCAACCCAGCGTAGCACCATCCAACTCCTCAAATTCCAAGTGTTACCATAGGATTGCCATTCACACCAGAACGTGGATGGTCTCGGGTAGTCTTCATGGCAGTCCAAGGTTTTGATCACCCGATCTGTGGGTGCAGCAGCCTGTGCCAGCTTGGGAACTAAAGCCCCTCTAGTCTTTGCCTCAGTGGAGGTGGATTTTTGAGGCACTTTATATATTTCTGGCATAGTTACCGGTAGTCACAACAGGTATCTTCACAGTATCACTAAGGGCCTTAGGGATGGGTCTGACTTGATTAAACCCATTTCTCAGTGGCAAAGACAGGTGTGGGACCAAGAACTCCTTCCAAGCCATCTCTCATTCTGTCACTTCCTGTGACAGGTGCCACCCCATAACCAAGTCCACGTGATGGTCTATTTCCTCCAGTTCAGAGCTGAAACTCTCCAGTGGGTCGTGGGATGCAGGGTGGATGCACAGAGCTATCCATAGTGCTCCCTGGTCCTCCTTTTTCATCCACCGGTCTGGGTTAGCCCTCCAGCCTGGGTTTTGCCCACTGAATTCTAGATCCATCTAAGTCGCCATAGAAGAGTGGAAAAGATGGCTGCTTGGCCCTCTCCAGATTATAGAATCACAGAGCTCACCCCGTCTTGCTGTTCCCTTTCAGTGTACCCAGGCAGAGCTGCCATCTGGCCCCCGACTTACTCCAGGAAGGAGCACTGGGAATACCCGCCGCCTGAGGTGACCCAGGGTGCTCTGCAGTCCTCACCTCGACACCATGCAAGCCCAGCAGTGATGCCGGACCCTACTGGCCTCTATGGGGGCTTTCCCTTCCCCCTGGAACTGGAGAACAAGCGGGCCCCCCTCCCGCCCCGTTACAGCAACCAGAACCTGGAAGACCTGATGCCCCCACGGCCCCCCAGCCCCGGGGACCGCCTGCTGGCTCCCTGTGTCAATGAGTACACAGCCATCAGCTACTACCACTCCCAGTTCCGCCAGGGAGGGGCCTACAAAGGGGTGAGCATGCGCCTCAGCAGAGCAGGTCCCTCCTATGCTGACTGCGAGGGGGACAGTGGGCCTGCCGGAGGCCGGGGCCAGCTGCGGGCACCCCCTAACTATGAAGGCTCAGACATGGTGGAGAGTGATTATGGGAGCTGTGAGGAAGTCATGTTCTAGCTTCCTGCTCTCAGAGGGAGAATCACAGGGAATCAGTGGGCTGTGGCTGGGAGAAGTCCCCATCCCCAGCCCAGGTCCCTTGAACTGAGCTCTTCCAGTCCCCAGCTGGACCCTGAGGGTGGAGGGAAGCTGAGGGTAGAGCTGCAAAAACAGTATTAGGGTCCTGGGACAGAGGGGATGCCCAGAGAGGTTGCCCGGGAAACCTCAGCACCAGGAAGGCTGGGCCACGTCCTTACAGCTGCCCACAGCCTATTTGAGGGGAGCAGGTAGGTTTGTGCACAACAATCACTGCGCTGCTAAGAGGTGAGAGCCATGGAGGCTGAGAGGTGAGCAGATACAAGTACCATCTAAGCGTTCCAGCTGCCAGGCCACATGGAATTTGTTCCACCTCTTTAAAAAAAGGAAAAAGGAAAGAAGAGAAAAATCACATGACCTTTTACCAGGCCAGGGCCCGCCAGGATCCTGTGTGGCCTTGAACCTTTTGTACTGAACACTGGGTTTCTCATTCCAAGTTTCCCAGGCACTTTTAGCCAAAAGGAGGAGGAAAAAAGTTCATTTTAAAACTTCTTAGGCACTTTTCAACCTTGCTGTCTGGGTGTGTTTTCCCAAAGGGATTTTTCTTCTCTAGACACAAGGAACTCGGAATTTCCATTCAGGGCCAGGTGGAGGCAGGGAGGTGACCAGCAGAAAGTCCAGGCCAGATGTCTTCCTGCCCCTTCATCACAGATGCCCACCAACCAAGTGTTACCCACACTGACTCAGCCCTGTGCAGGAGGGTCAACGTGGGCGCCCATGGACAGTGTGTTCTGACACGTGTAGAGCAGATGTAGCCGGGAGTGGCAGAGACGGGAAATCAGAGAGGCCTGTGGAAGCCTGATTACTGTTTCCGGTGCCAGTCCCTCTCTGGTCCCCTGTCTTTTCATGTGTGTGGTCTCTGGAGTCAGAACTCAAGAGGAGATAAGACTGAGATCCTAGCCCACAAGACAGCTCTGGGCAGCCATGTGGGTGAGGGTGCATTCGCGTGACTGTGGGTGTGAATGACAGGATGTGTGGTTGTGTTGGCCATTTGATTTTTTTTTAAACAATAAAGTTCTTTTTTACTGTTATTTTTGGTGTCAGTCTGCTTCGGGCTGGGTTAAGACTTTCCAAGCCTAGATCATGGATTCCGAGGGCTGAAAGGGCTCATCACCCTGGTCTACCTGCTAAACAAGGCCCTGAGCCATATCCAGACACACAGTGGGAGGCCTGGACACCATTTAGGAGAAATGCCGCTCTGATCTCATTATCTGCAATGGTTCAATGTTCTTAAAGATGGGGAAACTGAGGCTTTGGGGGACGGGCTCAGGCCTGGGACTCCTGCCCCTGCCAGTCCTCTGCAGCACATTGCACGGGTTGGGGGCGGGGACTCACTGACATGACACCCAGCAGCACAAAGTGACAGAAGCTCCATGGCTGGTGAGTGTCTACTGCCACCACTGATGTCCTCCACTGACATCAGACTCCAGCTTCTAGTGTGGATGGAAGATCAGCCGCCCTCCAGGAGTCCTCCTGGGCTGAGCAGTCACCAAGCTCTCAGCCTCTCTCTCCAGCATGCCCAGGGCCATTGCTGGACTACCCAGGCCTGCCATGCCAGCCATTCCAGCGAACCCTGCTTTGCTATATACAAATATATATGCATATATTAATATTTATATTCCATTCTGCTCAAGAGAACCCTACCGAATGTAGTTATTTTTCTTGTTTCCGTGACCAAATTCCTGACCAAAGCAACTTGGAGGAAATTCTTGCAGCTCAAGGTTTGAGAGCACAGTCTAGCCTGGAGGGGAACATGGCTGCAGGAATGGCTGCTCTCAGTTGTGAGGACAGGAGCATGAGGCTGTTGCCCACATCTGGGTGGAGCAAGACGAATGCCTGCACTCAGCCCATTGGATGGTCTGTTCACATTCAGGGTGGGTCTTCTCTCTTCAGTTAAACTTCTCTAGAAATGTCCTCACAGAAGAGCTGTCTCTCCTAGGTGATTCCAGATCTAGTCAAATTGACAATGAAACCTGATCACTGCAAATATCAATAATAGGTGACTCATAATATTGTGAACGATAACTGTCAATGGAATGATCTGTGGCCATTATGACAGGAAATAAACCAATGGGATAAACTTATGCAAGAAATCCCAAATAATCTTTTTTAAAAATTTCTTTTTTAGTGTATTTTATTGCAAGGAGAGAGGAAAAAAATGAGTATGCCAGGACCTCTTGCCACTGCAAATGAACCCTAGATTCATGTGCCACTTCGTGCATCTGGCCTTCTGTGGATGCTGGGTAACTAAACCTGGGCCAGCGTGCTTTGCAAGCAAGTGCTGTTAACCACAGAGCTATCTCTGCAGCCCAGAAATGACAAATAATCATCTCTAGTGTTTCTCCAGTTTCTTTTGCTTGACTTACCACTTTAGATTTTTGCCCTAGGAAAATACTACCTGAACTGTTATTTAATATATTTTCTTTCATTCTATATAGATTCTTAAAAATATTTTACTCAACTTGAAAGTATCCATGTGGCTATAGAAATGGCTCAGAGATTAAGGTGCTTGCCTACAAAAACTAATGGTCCCAGGTTCAATTCCCCAGTACCCACATAAAGCCAGATGCACAAAAGTGGCACATGCATCTGGGGTTTGTTTTCAGTGACTAGAGGCCCTGGTGGACCCATCTTCTCCATGTCTCTGTCTCTCTCTGTTTGCAAATAAATAAAAAACTATCCATAAACAAGAGTTACTGCTTTCTAACACAAATAAAAAATACCCATTTCAATAAAATGATTGTCTGGTCATGTCCCTCACTCCAAGGCCCACAGAGGAGAGGACTTGCCTCAGGCCTTGGCCAGGGCTCACACACTCTTCCTTTCCCTGGAGCTCACACATTCCAGGATTGGCCTCAAGAGCATGTTGAGCTCAAGAACCAATTTACTGCCAAGGTTTTCAAGAAAATCATCCCTTTTCAAACCACTGGGGCGTTGGTTCCAAACAGCCTGTCTGGTGCTGCAGGCTGAAGATTTCATAGCTTACATGACACAGCTCGATGCCATCACCCACCACCTCCACCGCCACAAGGTAGGTCTCGCTCTAGCCCAAGCTGACCTGGAATTCACTCTGTGAATCATGATCAAGACCACTGTCTTGGCGCCCGCTGGCTGGCTGGCAGGGAGGCCGGCGTCCCGGTGGGGAGTGGGTGGGAGGAAGCGGAGTGGTGGTGGGAGGGCAGGAGCAAAAAAAAAAAAAAAAAGACCACTGTCTTAGCTCACTGAATTCTCACAAACACTCACGCCATCATCTCCAGCTGGTGGAGATACCAAGGCACAGAGAATTTAAGCATCTTTATGATGTTAGGAACTTAAGTAAGGTCACTGAGTTCATGAAAGACAAAGCCAGGATCCCAACAAGACAAGCTACAAACACAGGTCACCAGAGGGTGGGCACACACCACAAGTGTGACCCAGAGTGCTGAGCTCAGAACCAGCCCAGAATTCTAATTTGTGGAGTCAGAGGGTCCCAATCAAATGTGGTGGTGGGGGACGGCGAAGTCTGCTCAGCCCCAGCTCCCCTCCAGGCCTCTCTCCTTACCCAGGCTTGCAAATGACATTAAGAATAACCCAGCAATCTTGACCACTTCTGGAAGAGCAGACCTGGATGAGAGGGGACAGGCTAGGGGACAGGGAGCCAAAGAGGACTTATGACACGGCCTCCTGGAGTGCAGGGTACTTACAGCCACCTCCCCACCGTGGCGGTCAAGACTTTCTAGAAAGGGCAACTGTGTTGTGCAGAAGTAGGAACGTGTTCTGGAAACAGACACAGGAGGACTCTCACCCAGAAAACTTAAGACATAAAGGCCTGCTTGCTCTCTGTTGTTGATCTAGATGATAAGTCTCAAAGAGTTGTAGGGAAAAGAAGTACCCTATGAGATGCTCTAAGATGCAGAGCGACTTGCCCAGGGCCCACAGCCAATTCAGTGAAAAAGGACAGCCATTCTCTCGGCATGACACGGAAAGTTAGTAAGTGCCACCCTGCAGGGGCACTGGACAGTGTTGAGAGCCTGGGCTGCTGCGCAAAAGAAACAGAAATGGGATTTTTCTCACAATTCCCCAAAGTCTCCAAATTCCAGGCAAGAAAACTGCTTGGGTAGATGGATACAAAAATAAACATGAAGCCGGGTGTGGTGGCGCACGCCTTTAATCCCAGCACTCGGGAGGCAGAGGTAGGAGGATCACCATGAGTTCGAGGCTACCCTGAGACTACATAGTGAATTCCAGGTCAGCCTGGGCTAGAGTGAGACCCTACCTCGAAAAACCAAATAAATAAATAAATAAATAAAATAAACATGATGACATCAATTTTTGCCCCATTATTGAAAGATACTATACTGAGTCACCAGCAACTTCTGGGATGGGCTTAGCAACCAGGAGGAACAGTGGGAAGTGAGTCAGTTTCACCCATCAAATATCCTCCACAGCATGAGAGTTAGGAAAAGGGTCCCTCATATCCACATGGCGTTGTTTCCTGGTCCCGCCTAGGATGCCAACTGAAGGATGCTGTGGTCCCAGTGAACAATGGTACCATGTCTGTCAGTAACCTACACACAGTGTTTACAAAATGCCCAGATCACTTCTGACACCTAAGATCATGTAAGCACTAGGCAAGGAGCTGTTGTGTTGGGCTTAGGGGATAATCACAAGAAAAATGGACATATTCAGTGCCTGCACAATTTCTTTCAAGTACTTGTTCTGTGAAGTCAGTGGAATCTGTCTGTCCATGAGAACCTGCAGACCTCACAGGGCTGGGTGGGCATGAGGCTCATCTCAGAAGCCACAGTGTATAGGCGAGGAGGGAAGTCATAAATTCCCACTAGACTGTCCAAGGAAGGTTCCAGAAAGAAGCAGCCACCTACTACAATCAGAGTTGAACCCTGCCAGGGAACTATTTGACAATGTCTAGAGGTACTTCTGGCTGTCACAAGTTGTAAGGAGCAGCTGTGGTCTAGTGGGGAGAAACCAAGGCTACTGTTACAGATCACTGGGCACACAGGACAGCCCACAGCAAGGAACTGTCACCCAGCATGCACATGGCCGCACAGCGGCTGGGGATGGAGCCTGCCTGGGGCAGAAGGTGCTGCTGCCAGAACAGCATCTGTACCATATGGTTTGCTCACTGAGAAAAAGGAACCAGCTGGAGTCTAGAGAAGCTATCAGGTTGAATAAACAAAGCAAAAGATGGCTGGGTGTGGCAGTGTGTGTCTCTAATCCTCGCCCTTGGGAGGTAGAGACAAGAGGATCAAGTTTAGCTTCATAATAGAAGGGAAAAAAGATGATACCAAAATAGAAGACTATTTGGGAAAGGATTCAGTGGAGGGGTATGCAGGAGGGGGGAGAAGGGGTGGGAGGGGCTATGCTCATGATATATTGTCTATATGTAAGGAAGTTGTCAATAAAAAGCTTTAAAAAACGTTTAAGGCCAGCCTCAGCTATATGATGAGTCTGAGGCCAGCCTGAGCTACATGAAACCTTGTTTCAAAGAAAGGGGAGGAGGGAGAGAGAGAGAGAATATCTAACTATGTATTCTAAGAGTATAATATAAGGTTGATTCAATATTCAGAAATCCTAAACTGCCTCAAAACCAATCAACATGATCTAACATACCAACATAAAAAAGAAAAATTATGATGTTAAAAAATAAAAATCATATGACTATATCAATTAATCCAAAAAAGCATTTGGCAAAATTTTATGCCCATTAACAATAAAATTCAGTATAATAGTGGGAAAATTCTATAAAAATCTTATAGCTTACATTCCATACAAAGGGAAGAATTGACCATCTTCTTTGTAAGGATAAAGTAGGAAGTGGGATAAATAGGAAGAATAGAGGGGAAAAGCAGGAGGGGATCCGGACTGGAAAACAGAAAGACAGCTGCCTCTGAAGATAACAGGGTTGACCAAGGGAGAAACTCCCAGAAGCCTAATGTGAAATTCAGACTGACTGAGACAGAAAGTTTGTGGGATACAAGAGTAACACAAAAATAATCTTCTTGCCTATTCTAAAAAAAAATGGAAACCAAAATTTAAAAAAATAGTTTGGAAGTTTCTTTCAAAACTAAAAATGGGCCTACCTTACTATATCATTATTGTTACCTTAACAGCCTGGCAATTGCACTGTAAGGCATCTGTTGCCAAAAGAGAAAACCGTTTCCGCACGTGGAAAGGTTTAAACAAATATTCCGTGCACTGTTATCTGTAATAGCCAACCCCAGAAGAACGCAGGTGGACTCACTCTACAGTGGAATGCTACTTCGCCAAAAAGAAGCTAAGTAATGACTCATGTAGCCGCACGGAGGAGTATCAGTGTCACCAGGGAGGAGGGGTACCAGGAGGGCTGACTGCAACGTGGTGCTGTAGGGAATATAAGGGCAATAAAATATTCTGTATTTTGACTGGGATGGTCTCATCAAATTGTACATTGAAAAAGAGGTGAATGTCATTTTTAAAAATATTTTTATTTATTTATTTTCTAGGAGAGGAGAGGAGAGAGAGAGAGAGAGAGAGAGAGAGAGAGAGAGAGAGAGAGAGGCTCCACTTTGTGCATCTGGCTTTATATGGGTACTGGCGTCTTTAGGCTTTGTGGGTGAGCGCCTTAACCACTGAACCATTTCTCCATCCCATGAATGTTATTATATGTAAATTACAGCCCAGTTTTTTTTGGGGGGGTTCTGTTTTTTGGGGGATAGGGTCTTGCTCTAGCCCAGGCTGACCTGGAATTCACTATGTCATCTCAGGGTGGCCTTGAATTCACAGCATACTCCTATCTCTGCCTCCCAAGTGCAGGGATTAAAGGCGTGAGCCACCATGGGGGAGACCCATGGTCTGAGGCTAGGAAGGAAAGTACACCCATTAAAGCTCACATGGTTTCTCAATCTATAACAGGCTGAATATCAGGAAGCTGCCTTCCTCACAAACAGCCCAAGGTCTGGGGTCGGAATCCAGGTAACTATCACCTAAGTGCATGCCTCCCCCGTGTGGCAATGGCATTACCTCAGGAGGGGCTTGGCTATGGGGAAGGAAGGGTTATAGTCACCAGGGATGAATGTGAACAGGAAAGGGCTGGCTGCTCTGTCCAAGGAAGAGAGTTATGAGGTAGTAATGAACAGGTACACAGCCAACCAACCAACCAACAGAACTGGTGTTCTCTAAGTCGGCTAAACTGCTTCCTCAGGTCTTCATGCTTCATACTCTGCAACCCTCTGATTGCTAAGCATGGACCCCCTCTAAGCCGAGACAAAGCAGGAGGCAATGGGAGCCTTAGGGAGTACTTCACTCTGCTATCAGAAAGCTGGCTGTTTTGGTTTCCCATGCTGGCTGTGGCTCTAGTAATTTTGTGTACACACACACACACACACACACACACACACACACACACACACAGCTGCACACCATCAA
>PVHP010001208.1:0-30923 GCA_004024765.1 Zapus hudsonius | reverse complement strand
TGTAAACATTTCCAGGGCAGCCTAACAGCTTGGAAATTTAGAAGCCGATGCTATGGTCTTCAGACAAAATTCCTTCTTTCTCAGGAAAACCTCAGTGTTTTTAACTGATCCCATGAAGTCCATCCACACTGACAAGGAGAATTTATTTCTTAGTCAACTGTTACAGATGATGAGCACATTCACAAAATAACCTTCACAGTAACCCCTAGACTAGTCTTTAGCTGAATTACCTGACACATAGAACTCCCTAAACATAACACATATGTGAAGTTATCTGATATGTAGAAAGCACCAAAAGCTTGGACTTGGGATTTTAAGAATCATGAGACCTAGGGAGATGAGACTGTATAACAGAAGAAAAATCCTGTTCTCCCCTTTCTAAATTTCTATTTAATTTATTCACTTGCAAGCAGAGAGAGAGAGAGAGAGAGAGAGAGAGAGAGAGAGAGAGAGAGAGAGAGAGAGAGAGAGAGAATGGGCCCACCAGGGGTTTCTGCCCCTGCAAAGGAACTCCAGAGGGAAGCATATGCCACTTTGTGCATCTGACTTTATGTGAGTACTTGGGAATTGAACCCAGGTCATTGGGCTTTACAGGCAAATGCCTTAACCGCTGAGCCATCTCTTTAGCCCAGTGTTCCCCCTTTTGAGCACCTCTCGATTCTACAGATGGTCCTGTCATTTGTATTACTCCCCTGTAGGAACACTTGGCATAGCTGGAAACACTTTAACCCAAGATCTAAAGATAGCTGAGTGACTATTTTTTATAGTGTGAAAAAAAGACACAGACTGCAATCTCTCAAAAATAAAAAGTAATTCATTTATTGAAGAAGAAAATTTAACACAATATCCATGTGTGCAACCCAAAATGAGATCTACCAGCTCTGACAAAACCCACATCTGTACATTCACCATGCTGTAAATACACAGTAGGCACACAGCACACGGTACTGTCTAAGACTTGCTGGATGACACTTCTCTTACCCCTGCCTTGGCACGTCCATTGGCATGGTTTTCAGCAGTCACCCGATTTCTACTGTTTATTCAAATAAAGCAGCTTGCCCAGCATCGTCTTAATTTCAACAACAACAACAACAAAAAACCCCAGGCTAACACCAGGCACGTTCCAGCCCCATTTTCTACTTCTTCTTCCTCAACTGCTCATCAGCACCATTTGTCTCTGGCAAGTGAATGAATGACTCAGGGAAGACAGACAAGAGAAAAACAAATAACAACAAAACCCCAATTGGCTGAAATGGAAGCAAGCATCAGGACTAATTGCCTAAAAGTATTGACCACAAAGATGAGCCACACGGCTTGCTTTTCCCCTAATGGTCCTGGTGATTTCTAATGTACTTTGGTAAATTCAATTCTGAGGCCGACTTTGATTGCCACACCCTGCCATTCTGCCTTTTGCTTCCCGCTCCAAGCTCCAAGCTAACCCCAGAGTCCCTCGGGGAGCAGAACTCTTGATATGATCAGGGAATAGAGCACTACAAACAGGCAGAAACTGAGGCTCTGCAGGGAAGATGGGGTGAAGATGGTGTGGGAAGGGAAACCCAAGAACAAGGGGAAAGGAACGTGAGACGACAAACAGGAGTGAGGAATGGTTTTGCTAATGCTTGGATCCACCTGAAGGCTGGCGGTCACACCGGAACACTTGCTCCTCTTGGGCAGCAAGCAGCAGCACTGGCTGGAGAGGTGAGGAGATGGGGGCTGGGCTGCCCTACCCCCAGTCACACCTTTCTGGCCCGGAAAGCAGCGCAACACAAATAATGCCACGGGTGAGTGGCAGAGTGAATGGCACATGCCTGTCACACTCTTCCCTATCCAAGAGGTTGGCATCACCCACAGGGAGCTGAGACTTGTGCCCAGCAACAGCATTTCAGCCTAGAACCAATAAGCGAACCCAAAGCAACCTTTGGGATCCTGGGAATCTAAGACCCAGCGAGGGAGCTGGGGAAGAACTCTGCCCTGGACATCTGGGAGATGCCACCACCCTACTCTCCCTAAAGCCCTGGCTGAGGCTTGGTGAATAGACTTCTACTCATCTGGGTGCTTGCTCCCCAGGGACCAGTCACAGCTTGACCCAGGGGAGAGCAGGCTTCCTTTCTCTACCATCACTCCACACCTAGAAGCTGCCAAGGGCTCAGACAGAAAGCTCTTTCCGCAGGAGCCATGCCCCAGGCTCCTGGTGCTTCAGGAGCACAGAAGGGAGATGCAGAGAAGCTTCGAGAGCCTAACGCTAGGGCCAGCTCTCCTCCACACCATGCTCTCAGGCCAGAGAACTTGAAGCCATAGCCTGTTTCATGCTAAGAGCTGAGCCAGAGGACCTGGGGTCTCCTCAGACATCACCTCTAGTAGCTCCAAGGACACAGGAATTCTGCTGAGGAAACCATGACAGGACTTTTCATTGGCATACAGCTTCTGCCTAAAGCCATGATCAGTTCTGCTGTGGAGGACGCCAGGCTCACAGCAGAGGAGCCAGAACCTGAGCCTGGAAATAGTGGACAGGGGGAGGGCACGGTTTTAGAGCCCACTTTAGTTACTTCCCGTCTGAGACCTCAGAGGGCAGTGCCTCTGAGAAGCCTAGCTGGCACCTGGCCATGCAAGCCCCTGCTCAGAGAGCGCTGATGAGCGGGAAGGTGGAAAGTGAGGCTCTCCTGAGACACGGCAAGAGCATCGCACACGCTTGGGCAGGTCAGGAGCTGCTGGAGACGCCATGCTTCCCCCCGGAGCCACTGGAGGGAAGGCTCTGGACTAGAAGAGCAGGGATGAGCCTGGCCGAGGGTGGGTCAGAGCCCTTCCAGCTTTGCTGAAACACATGTGCAAAGCCTGATCAATTCTCGCTTTCCTCCCTAAACCAAAGTCCTATCTCTGGGAGAGCAAGAGATGGTGACAGGAATGAGGAGACCTAAACCCTCTGTCACACACACAGCTAGTGAGTGAGCTGCCCTGCAGAAACTTCTCACTCTAACAGGGAAACAGCACCAGGCAGGGGACCTCTCTGCCACCTGTGACGTGTACTACCTAATCTGAAGGCTCACCCTTGATGTGACCAACTTGGAGGCCATGTACACTCAAGAGGTACATGAGGGACAGACATGAGTCACGGTTAGTGTTCAGGAAGGAAGCTTGGGGCAGGGCATTGTAAACAAGGGAGAGTGAGTGCGTGTAGTGTCAGCGAGTTCTATGAACGGAAAGTTAGGCTGCATGCTAACCTCAGCTTCTCACTGTGGCAACAAGTGGGTGTCCTGTCACCTACCAAGAGCTGAGGTGCCCAAGCAGTCACACAGACAAGAGCCTTTCTCAACAGAAACCTATGGCACCCTTGCCCTGGGCCCAGCACATGTACAAGGACTTCCCAAGTGCTGTATGTGTTCAAGCTGACTCACGGGAGGCAATGCCCAGGCCTCCCAAGGAGGTACACACTCGCTGATCCTGCCAGGTTGGTGGCACGTGCCTGTAATTCCAGTACTTGGGAAGTAAAAGCAGGAGGCTCATGAGTTCAAGGTTATCCTCAGCTATGCAACAAGTTCAAGGCGATCCTGGGCTATGGTTGTATGTGACTCTCTCTCTCAAAAAAAAAACAGTAAATAAATAAAGCAGACCTCTAGCCACTCAGCAAGCACTTCTGAGCCCCCCCCCCCTCCACAGCCACCTCCTGGAGCAGGTGCCTTTCCACAGGAGCAGACAAGTACAATTTACTGAGGAGCAATTCATCACGAAGCTCAATCTAGACTCAGAGTCTGCAACCAAAACCTAATCTTAAATAAAATATAAATATTTTCAATTTATGCAGTATCTCACACCTTTGAAGGGCGAAAGCAATGAAGGGGAGAGCACTGGAGCTGCGCAGAGGAATGGAGAGAATGGTGTGGCCCAGAGGGCACACGAGCCAGAGATGGTGGAGGCCAGTGTTCAGCGCTGGGGGCTGGCTGTAAACTACGTGGTAAGTCCAGGCACCTCTGAGACTCGACTGGGTGGAAGAGTGAGGTACATCTTTGGGAGAGAGATGAGAAAGAGGCCTGGCTTCATAAGATACAAGAGGTCCCACTTATTTAATCTAGGCCTGGCCAGGGAAAGGAGAAGAGATGAGGCATGGGACACTAAAATTTTTAAATAAAGTGAGCTGTGCAAGAGGAATAATTTAGATAAGGTGGTCTGGTCAGAAGAGGGAGGCAAATGCTGAGGGAGGAGGTGTGATGAGGGAAAGCCAGTGGAAAGTTCTAGGTTCAAAAAAGGACCAATGTGCAGTGACAATACTGTCACAAGTGGTACCTCCCGGTGTCTGCTATGCCTCCTCCCACCCCCGCCCTCAGGTTCCAGGTAGAGAAGAACCCAGAGGTTGGACCATACCTGAGGCTCTGAGGACAGATAGTGGGGGCACGTACGGGCGAGGGTGGGCAGGTGCAGGTAATGCACCCAGATCCCTACATAAAGGCACTGGTGGAATTGGCAGCAATGGGACCGCTGCTTGGCTGGATCAGCTCATAGAGGGCTTCGTAGGTCCCCACCACAAAGCCCACAAAGCCAAGCATGCTGATGAGGGCGTCCTTGGCGATGGTGAGGGGGCTCATGCCCTCCGTGTAGTAGGTGGTCACCTCCAGCAGAGGCGGGATGATGAGGGCCAGGGCGCTGCTGCTCACGGAGCCCACCAGAGAGATGACCAGGTCCAGGCGGGGGATGAGGATGGCTAAAACACCTGCAGGGAGAGAGGAAATACCTGGTCAAGACTCCCAGAGCTGGAAGAGACTGCTTGCTAGTCAGCAAAGTCATGTCAAGGAATGGTGAGTTCTAAGGAAATCCAGCCACCCTCTGGGCAATACATGACCAGACTAGGGTCTCGTGGCTTCACTTCACAGGTTTTGTATTCTGAGATGTTCTCAATAAGTAGCTCAGGCTGGCCTCAAATCCAAGATCCTTCTGCCTTAGCCTCTAAAGTACCCAGATGACAGGTGTACCACCTTGCCCAGATGACTTCTGTCTTTCTGAGGAAGTGGAACCAAGTTACATTCCCAGGACAATCTAGTCTTCCCAAAGAAGGGAAGGTATGGAGAAAAGGTGCTGGGCTAGTTCTGAGTAACGTCTTTTCAACTAATGGTGCCGGGAAAACTAGTTATCTACATGTAAAAGAGTGAAACTAGACTGCTATCTTTCATCCTGTATCCAAAATCCAACTGGAAAAATAATTTTAAAAATCCAAATGGATCAAAGACCTTAATGTGAGACCTGAAACTGTCAGAGGGCAAACACTTCAGGAGATAGGAGAGGCAAGGACTTTCTGAAATGGATTGCAAACACTCAGGAAATAAGGCCAATAATTTAAAAATGGAATTTCGTGAGATAATCAAAGCTTCTGAACAGCAAAGGAAGCAATCAAGTAAGAGTCAAAGAAAGGGAGAAATTCTTTGCTAATTCTACATCTGACAGACAATTAATAGCTAGAAAATACAAAGAATCCAAAAAACTACATAAGAAATCAAACAATCAATAAATGAACTAATGAAATGAGCAGACAGTTCTCAAAATATGAAGTGTCAATGCCAATAAACACATGAAAAAATGTTCAACTTCACTAGCCTCCAGAGAAATGCAAGCTAAAACTACAGAATGGCAGACAGGAAGAAAGCAAGTAACACCCCCAGTGGGAAGGATCTTGTGGAAAGGGAGCCTGGAGACACTGTGGGGATGTGCAGGTGTATACACTGTGATATGTGCAGGTGTGTACACTGTGGGGATGTGGAGGTGTATACACTGTGGGGATGTGCAGGTGTGTACAATGGGGGGAGTGTTAACTAGTTCAGCCTTTATGGAAACCAGTATGGAGGTTTCTCAAAAAAACTAAAAATAGATCTACCGTATGTCCCAGACATACTACCTCTGGGTCTGTACTTGGAAGACTCCCAGTCAGCATACCACAGAGACAACTGTCTGTCAGTGTGGGTGGGAGCACTGTTTCCAGTAGCTAAGTTATAGTACCATGCAGGTATCTGTCAACAAAGAGTGCTATTTATACACAATAGAATTTTTTCAGCCATAAAATGAATATGACTGGAGATTATCATATTAAGAGAATTAAGGGCTGGAGAGTTGTCTCAGTGGTTAAGGCACTTGCCTACAAAGCCTAAAGATCCCGGTTCAATTCCCCAGTACCCACATAAAGTCAGGTACACAAAGTTGGATCCTACATCTGTTCTTTTGCAGCAGCTGGATGCCCTGACACCTCTCTCTTTCTCTCGCTCTCTGCTTGCAAATGAATAAGTAAAATTTTAAAAGAGAGAGAATTAAGTCAGTCTCAAAAAGAGATACCCTATTTTCTCTCAGTTGTGGATTCCGGTTTAATAGAGATGAATAAAATTGTAGTTATAGAAACGACATGAAAGTAGAGGTGCTGGTAGGTAGGAAACGCCCTCTGGCACAATAGTGACATGACAGGTGTGGGGGTAACCAACCGCTTTCTGATTGGACTTGAGGCCCACTGCACAGGAGAGAATCATGTCTGGCCGGGGATCTCCCAGGCCTGCTAGGGAAGCTATCAATGTGCTTTTGCTAAGAGGACATGCTGTGCTGTTCAAACTGCTTTCTATGCTGTCTATGCCTGTAGATTAGTGCTGGTCTCTGCCCGGGTCAGAGAAACACATTACTGAAGAGACTCAAAACTGGTCAAAGTGCTGAGACTACACAACTGTAGAGTTCTCGGCTCTAAATGAAATATCCATGTCACCTTTCCAAGGCTCAGAGAGCATCACAGAAGAGGAGGCGTCAGAGGAAGGGGAGGAGTGTCGTGGAATGCTGTCCTCCAGATATGACATGGCCATTACATTGTTGAACTCACAGCAACTGTGATTATCTGTGTAAGGCCTGCACAAGACTGGGCCCATCAATATGTCTTCGTGGAGGGGGCAGCTCCTGAGGATTCACAGGCAGCCATCGACAGCTGGGGGAGTGGTGTAGCCACGGACAATTACCCCGCCCATGCTCCTGTAAGCATGCATGCACATGTGCGCGCGCGCGCACGCACACACACACACACACACACACACACACACACACACGACATGAAAGCAGAAGGGGGATCTTTTGGGGAAAGAAAGGAGATCAGCGAAGGGGAGGGGTCGGTAAGGGAGGGTACGTTATGTTAAAAGTGAATTATTATATACATGTATGACATTGTCAAAAAAGAAAAATGAATTTAATAAAGAGGAAAACTGTATAGAAGAACAAAGAGGACTAACAGGGTGAGAAAAAATGCTCAAAATACATGATTCCTTATGAAAATATCCTCATGAGGGAATGAGGAGAGAGCTCAACCAGTAGAGCTTCGTCCTCACACACAGGAGGACCTGAGTTCAATTCCCTGCACCCATGTACAATGCTGGGCACAGGGGTGCATGCCTGTAATCCCAGCCCTGGCAGGGTGTGGTGACCTGGAGCTTGCTGGCCAGCTAATTTAGCCTGATTGGTGAGCTCCAAGCCAATGAGAGACCCTGTCTCAAAAAGAGGTCAATGATATCCTGAAGACGACACTCTGCCCTCCACATACAAATGAACACATGTATGCATGTACCCACACACAGGTGAACACACATACACACATGTGCATGAACCACCCATGTGCAAAAACAATGTCCTTATGAAACCTGGCACCATGTGCATGAATACAAATGTCAATAATGAAAGAATTTAGAGCGCTAACAGCACACAGGAAGTGCAGGAAATGCTCAAAGCCCTCGAAGCACATCACCAGTCCCTGTCCAGTAAGGAGCTGCTGCCCAGGACAGAGTTCCCCACTCTCAGCCTGTGTGTCAGCCTGTGAAGGTGATTGACTGTAGAAGTCTCACCCACTGCACAGTCCAGTGTGGGCCACTTGGGAGTGTGCCCAGGGTTGCTGCCCTCAGCTTACCAGGGAAGCACCCTGACCACAGGGCAGCAATGATATTCCTCCCCAGAGCACAGGCTCTGGAAAAAGGGAGCTCCTGCCCCCCCACCCCCGGCTTTTACACCAACAAAGGGGGTGTGAGTATTCCTCAAGAGCCCATGACACATCTCCTGAGACCCATACACTCAACTTGATGGAAGTGAGTTCCAAGCCAGCCTGTGCCATAGAGCCCTGACCTCAAAAAATAATTAAATAAATTAGAAACAGGGCAGGAAGGTTGTAAGAGCCATAGGGTGGGTAGAACCACCTGGAGGCACGGCTCCCCCCTCAAGACAGAAGCCATAATCACCCCCCAGTGAACACCATAACACTACTGAGGCGGACTCACTGAGAAAGGGGAAACCAGGGGATAGGTCATATTATAACCTAGATTAAAAATTAATCATTAAGAAAAATAAAATTTAAAAAATCCAACAAACAAGAACTTTTCTTCTCAATTATGATTGCTATTTGCTTTTCAAGGTAGGTTGCACTCTAGCCCAAGCCGACCTGCCTTGGACTTCCTACCTCAGTTTCCTGAATGCTGGGACTAAAGGCATGTACCACCATGCCTGGCTTCAATTACTTCTATATATGTATATATATATATATATATATATACACATAATTTTTATAGGAATTTAAACAAAAAGATTTTAAATGGAGTTTAAAATAGCTACATAGTCCCTCAGAATTCTAGATTTGCAGGAAATCTCTAAGACTAAGAAGCACCCTTCCTATATGACAGGTGAGGGAGGTCCCCCCCCCCATTTGAGGGGCCCCAAAGTTACATAGCTCATTAACAATTCTGCCTTTTTCACCACAGCTACAATGTTGCAGGTCTGAGGGTACTGAGAAGCCATTGGTTGGACTGGAAGCTTCTAGGTCTAACTGCTCAAGGTACTTTGGAGCTGTGCACTGCAGTCCCTACAGAGCTTGTAATTGATAAGGTTTTACATTGTTACTTCTTACCAGTGGGTTTCTGAGATTCTCACACCTAAATGCAGTAGTGTGTTCCGCAAGGTAGAGAATTAGTGTTGATCACTGGAGGGCAGGCTAGCAGCACCTTAAAGAACCCACAGAAAACATTCATCCTCAGTCTCTACCCCCCACCCCCATGAAGCTAGCCTCCTGTGGGCTCACCTTCACAAGCTCTGGGCTCTCTAGGTACCAGGCTGTCTGCATTACAAAATATACAAGTGGGAAGTGAATTCTGTCCCATGGAAAAACATAAAGAAAGAACACCTCTCTCTTAACTGCTTGTTCCCCACCCCTGCTCTCCAACAATCCCAAGTGATACATGAAAAATTGGGTGTCAGGGGCTGGGGAAATGGTTCAGCGGTTAAGGCACTTGCCTACAAAGACTGATGACTGGGGTTCGATTCCCCAGTACCCACATAAAGCCAGATACACAAAGTGGCGCATGTATCTGGAGTCCAAATACAGTGGCTGGAGGCCCTGGCGCACCCATTATCTCTCTATGTCTCTCTCTGCTTGCACATAAATAAATAAAAATATTTAATAAAAAAGGTGGGTGTCAGCCACCAGCCATGCCCACCCCTGGGGCGTGGAGAGATTGGTGAAAAAGGACCCCAAGTGGGGTATAAAGGAGGCTAGACTGAATCGCCCCTATTTCCCATGGGGATGGAGGGCGAAGAGGATGAAACATTGGGAAAAGACGGAACAACATCAGAGACAGCAATAAAGAAAGGCTGCCATTAAAATGCACAGCTATAATGGAAACAGTCCATCCCATCTGTCATGGTTTGATACAGGTGTCCCCCACAAACAAATGAATGTGTTCTGATAGATTGATCCTCAGCTGATGGCAATTCAGGAATTAGAACCTCACTAGAACTGTGTTGTTGGGGCGGGCTTATGGGGTTATAAGCCAGCTTCCCCTTGCCAGAGTTTGGCACACCTTCCTGCCGCTGTTTGCAGTGCTGTGGCAGAGGTGATGTCCAGCCCTCTGCTCATGCCATCGTTTTCCCTACCAGAATGGAGTCTCCCCTTGAGTCCGTAAGCCAAATAAACCCATTCCTCCACAAGCCGCTTTTGTTTGGGTTCTTTCTGTGCAGCAACTAGAAAGCTGACTGCAACACCATCAAAGATCAGCCCAGTGCCAGGATCTGACAGAGCAGAGAAGCAACATTGACATGAGCTCCCACAAGTCCATTTCAGCTGGTGCTCTTGAAAGGCCTCTCTGCTGACTCCCACAATTACTTCAAAGGCGCAGGGAAGGCAGGGAGCCGCCTCTTCCATAGAATATTGAATCACAACAGATCTCAGAGAAGGGAAAAATAACCTTATGAACTTGGAGATCAAATGCAGCCTCCAGCTGAAAGCAGAGCATCCCATCTCTCAGAACAAAGAAGCCGGATGAGCCCCAGACAGACCCAGAAAAGGACTGTAAAAATCCAAGGGGAATCTAAGGATAGCTTGAGGTGTGGAAGCAGAAGTGCTGCCCTGAAGGGTGGTGCAGAAATAAACCTGGCAGGAAGCTCCAGAGAGGCTAAGTCAAGCTTGGGAAGAGACTGGGGGGCGGGGGGGGGGGGGGGGGGGGGAATCTCTGTGTGCGCCCCAGCTCTACAGCGTGGGGGAAGGAGAGCTTAGTCGATTGCTTTAGAGACAGACCTAGGATGAGATGCAAGGACAGAACAAAATCAGACAAACATATTAAAACAGGGGCTACCATAAGAGGCCTTACTGATTTGGGGAAAAGGCATCCTTTGAACTATCTACAGCCTTTCTCAATGCCTCTTAGATTCAAGAGCAGGGCTCTCAGGGCACTGTGTATAATATAGAAGGTTTCCTCAGCTCTCAGAGCTGACCCACCAAGAAGGAAACTCATATCTAAGAGAAAAACATCAGGAGCTGCTGGAGGAGAGACTGAAGTCCTCAGTGCAGACACCTGGTCTCAGCAGAGTGTGGTTTTTATGTTTCATTTTTATTTGTGTGTGTGTTTGTCTATGTGCATAGGGAAGGAGTGGGGAGCGTGCCAGGGCCTCTTGCTGCTGCAAATGAACACCAGCTGCTTGCACTACTTTTTTTTGTTTGTTTGTTTATCGAGGTAGGGTCTCGCTCTAGTCCAGGCTGACCTGGAATTCACTTTGTAGTCTCAGGGTGGCCTTGAACTCACGGCAATCCTCCTACCTCTGCCTCCCGAGTGCTGGGATTAAAGGCATGCGCCACCATGCCTAGCAACTACTTTTTGCATCAGACTTACAATTTGAACCTGGGCTGGCAGGCTTTACAAGCAAGTGCCTTTAACCATGTACGCCTCTTCCTAGTCCCTTGCAGTATGCATCGTGTTTCTTCCTCCACAGACACTCTGGGCTCTGGCTTAGCTGTTGTATAGGCTGTTTCTACACGGATCTAGGAGAGAGTCCAAAGTCTTCCTAAAAGCTATGGATTGAGGCCATCATCTCGGATGCCATGAGCTCCATAGGACCACACCACCTGCCCTGCTCCTACCCAGCCCCACCTTGCAAGAAATCGTTGGAGCTAGCTAAGGTGAAATCAGAAGGTCAAGATCACCCCATGGTTCTAGGGAGTATGCTTGAAACAAAACAAGAATGAGCTGGGCATGCTGATCCCAGCATTTGGGAATTGTGGTAACTCAGGCTACTCTGGGCTGCAGAGTGAGCTTTTGTCTCTAAGATTTTTAAAAAATATTTTATTTATTCATTTTCAAGCAGAGAGAGAGAGAGAGAGAGAGAGAGAGAGAGAGCGCACACCAGGGCCACCACCTTGTAGGTCTGGCTTATGTGGGTACTGGGGAATTGAACCCAGGGCCTTAGGCACTGGAGGCAAGTGCCTTAACCACTGAGCCATCTCTCCAGCCTTGTCTCTAAGATTTAAAAATGTAGTTGAGAACTGCAGGTGGCTGGAGGGTTCACCATGGCATAGGCCCTCATCCTGACTCCATCTGCTCAGGCGATGAGCAGCAGAGCCCCCTGCCTGCCCATCTCTGACTATCAAAGCCTTTCTGACTGAGCACATGCTAGATGACATGCACATCTTTCATTTCTACAATGTGCAACTCCAGTTCAATTACAAAATCATTTATAAGAATGGGGGGATGACATAGACCTATCTCTGCTGGTGGCCCACACCTGTAATCCCAGCACTCAGGAAGGAAGCTAAGGTAGGGGAATGCTGTGAGTTCAAGACAAGCCAGGATTCAGAGTGAGTTCCAAGTCAGCCTGGCCTAGAGTGAGACTCAGCCTTGAAAAAAATTGTAATATTTATGGAGGCTGTCAATAAGTTTCTTTTGAAAAATAAGAACCCTCCAAAAAAGTAGACCTTTTTTTTTTTCAAAAAATGGAAGACCGGATAAAATAATTTAAGGACATTTCCAGAGAAGTCTCAATATGCTATGCAAAAAGGTTCTCAAGAGAATAAATCCTTTTAAAAAACCTAATATGGCACAAAAATAAAAAAGCAAATAAATTTTTTATTTCAAGCACTTTAATTTGGAAAACAATTGCAAATCTCTTAGAAATTTATATTAGAAACTATAGGCCAGTTTACTCAGGGGTTCCTTGGTCTACAAACTTTTTTGTTTGTTTGTTTGTTTGTTTGTTTGTTTGTTTTCAAGGTAGGGTCTCACTGTAGCCCAGGCTAACCTAGAATTCACTATGTAGTTTCAGGGTGGCCTCAAACTCATGGCATTTCTATCTCTGCCTCCTGAGTGCTGGGATTAAAGGCATGCACCACCACACCAAGCTTAAAAACATTTCTTTCTAAAAAATAAAATTTTTATCAGTTTTCATCAAACAGAAAATAAGGAGATAGCCTTATTGTTTATTTTTAACACACTGCATATTGGTCATATTCCCACAGGAATGTTTTCTCTCCCTCACCCCATTCCACTGAGGGTCTTCCTCAGTGGGGCTTTAACTCACGTCTCTCAACACAAAATAGAGGCAAGGGGAATGAAACATACCAAGATAAACAGCTAGCTTAATCAATAAATGGTTTCTAAGAAATGTATTTTGGGAAATTGTCATCAAAAAAAAAAAGTCTAGTATAGTGTTTTCAGCTTAAAAAGGAACAATGAGCTGAACACCAGCATGAAGCTTCCGTCAAAGTAACCGGTGCTCCTTATGGACACAGGTGAAATGGATCTCCTTCTGTGAGACAAGGTCTCACGGATCCCAAGGTGTTCTCAAACCCTCTATGTAGCCAAGGATGACCTTGAACTTGGTGTATGTTCCTCTGTGTGTGGACAGGCATGTGCCCGATTGAGCATGGAGGACAGAGGGCAATTTCCACCTCAGGTGTCCACCTTCAGGATCACTGTCTACTCTTTGAGACACGGCTCTCATAGACCTGAAGCTCACTGATTAGGCTAGAAGGACTATCCAGTGAACTTCTGGGAAAAAGACCTGGAACTTCTGATCTTCCTGCCTCTACCTCCTAAGACCTAGTATTACAAGTGGGCAGCCATGCCCACCCAACATCTACATGAGTGCTGGGGGTCTGAGCCATCTCCCAGCCCCAGTTACCTATTTTCTATGGGAGAGGGGCCGTGTGTCTCTACTCTCCACGGTGTGTTACCTGCAACCTACTGTCCTCACTCCTGGCCCTTTGGGTCACAAAGAACCTATTCACTTCACCTCTTGCCTATGGTACAAATCTGGCAGTGTGGCTTTGTGCCAGGCTTTCTCCCCCACCCAGGAGCCCTGGGGACCAGTTAGAGCACAGTACTCACACGTCAGGCAGACCAGTGTGGTGCGTACAAACAGGTCCACCACTAACTCCCAGTGCTCGGGTGCTCGGGACACAAAGAAGGGGACGATGATCTCGGCTGGGACGTAGAACTGCAGTGCGTATGTGAAGAAGATACCAATTGAGTAGAGCAACTTCACCGACTGGTACAGCCTGCAGAGAGTGGGCAGGTGGCTTCAGAGACAGTGCAAAGTGGCCCCTGTGCCCCGAAGACACCAGACACCAGCCCATACGGCCTTCAGGCCCAGAAACTTCATGCTGGCTACCTCACATACTTACACATTTGGGCATAAAAATGTACAATCAAAACAGTCCTCTGCAACTTGATGTAAAATGGAATAACTGAAAAAATAGTGGTATGTAATCTGGGAAGAAGTGGTTAAATGAATTTCAATACCTCCATACAGCTCTTAGAAGTCATGAGAACAGCCATGGGTGGTAGTGCACTCCTGTAATCCCAGTACTCAGAAGGTGGAAACAGAAGGATCAGGTCACCCTTGGCTACATAGTGAGTTCAAGGCAAGCCTAGGCTACATGATGCCTTGTCTCAGGGGGCGGGGGGGAAAACAACTCTGAGGCAGACAGAACTTCAGGTGTTGAAAGAAAACTATCTACAAGGTGAATTAGTAAGTCAAATAAATAAATTAATAAAAGGGCTGGGAAGATTGCTCAATGGGTAAACTGCTAGTCCCAACCCCAGAACCCAGGTGGAAAGCTGGGTGTGGTGATACCCACTTGTAATCCCAGAACTGAGAAGGCAGACAAGGAGGGTTCCTAGGGCTCCCTGGCCGGCTAGTCAAGCCTATTTAGTGAGCACCATCCACTGAGAGATCCTGTCTCATGGAAAGGTGGATGGCACCTAAAAAACAACACTTGAGGTTAACATATAGCCTCCACATGGAATGTGCGTATGGAAGCTATATGTTATACACACACACACACACACACACACACACACACACACGTGCTCACACATGCACACTTACACACACAAAGAAAAGAGAAAACAAACCACCCACACATAAAACATCTCACAAGTAGACTGTGAATTTGGCAGCTGGGGACAGGGTGTGCTGAAAGCATTCTCTGCTCACCTTTTGAATATTTGGACTCTTTACCATGCATGGGTGGGCATTTATGCTGATAAAAGTGCTATTAGACTCTTAACCCATCCAGCTTGGTGCTCCGGAAACCAATTGGTGGCCATGCAGGACAGGAGGGAGCTGACCCTCCTTTCCATCCACCATGGCCGCCTTTCTACCACGGGGAGGCTTTCTCACTCATTTCCCCACCATGCTCATCAGAGCACGATGCTTCCAGACCCGAGATGATCATTCACTGAAGAGCCACTGTGTCCCCAGCAAAGCTCCACAGAAGCAAGACCCCGGTGTGTACTGCAAAAGGGCCCCTTGGCCTCTGGGTGAGCTCAGAGTTCAGCACTGGTTTTCTCTGAGGCCTTGCTTCTCATCTAGGCAGGGTTCATGGGTTTTAAGCAGAACACCCCGGAAAATACTGATTTTCATAAAAAGTCCCTCTTGCAAAGTATTCACAACAAAAACTCTTTGGGGAGAGCTGCTATGTCTAGAAGCGGAAGTGTCCCCTGCAGGGATGCAGCTTCATCACCTAACAGGGAGTGACTGGTGATGAATGAAGCTGGCTTGGAGTGTCAGAGGGAAGACAGATGACGTGGGCTGCTTCTCCTCTGGATTTATTGGTCCTTCGGGGGAAAGTGGCACTTACACCCAGAGTTCTCGAGGAGCATTTAGAAGTTGAAAAGTGGGTGCCAGAGGCAAACAAAAAACATGTTCTGGAAAAAAAAAATAAAAGGCCCATTTCAGGCCCAGTGCTTGGCTGACAGTGCAATGAACTTGATGGGCAGACTCCTGCTGACCAGGAAACCCTGGACAACATGCTGACTCTATTAAACCAACATTCCCCTCAACAGTCTCGATGTGGCCTCATGCAAAGTCTCACCATCAGAAACACACACACACACACACACACACACACACACGGAGGATCAGCCAGGTGGAAGGAACTCAGAGGCTGTTTGAATTTTCAATCTGTGCAAACAGCTGCTCCCCACAAGGAGACAATCTTCTTCAAAACAGATGCTTAGCACACATCCTGACATCCAAGCACATCAGTGTGCCCCTTGCTGTCCTCGGAGGGAGGAGTCCACAAGAGGACTCAGCCAGGCTTTGGTCCACCACATCACTTCTACTGGTACAGCAAGCCTGTGAGTGACAGTCCAGAGAAGTCAGTGGCCAACACAGGCTCTCCCTCCTCTCACCACTCACGTAGAATGGCTTCAAGCGGGCTGGAGAGATTGCTCAGCGGTTAAGGCACTTGCCTACAGTGCCTAAGACCCCGGGTTCAATTCCCCAGTACCCACATAAGCCAGACCCACAAGGTGGTGGCCCTGGTGTGTGTTCTCTCTCTCTCTCTCTCTCTCTCTCTCTCTCTCTCTCTCTCTCTCTCTCTCTCTCTCTCTCTCTCTCTCTCTGCCTGAAAATGAATAAAAAAAATATTAAAAAAAAAAAAGAATGGCTTCAAGCACATGGAGTGGATGCTTGGCCTTTCTGGGCTCAGGATTTCCCAGAAGAAATGTCTTTCCAGATGGTTGTTTAACACACGAATTCAGTACAAGCCTCTCTAGGAATCACACAACCCATAAAGGAAGCAAGGATAGCAGGCTGACTAAAGGGGCAAATGATAGGGGGAAGCCACATTCTGACCCTTCAGCTTCTAGAAGTTTCCATACCCCTACATACCAGCAGTTGGGCAGGTTGAGTGTGATGCTGCCTTGGATACTAGCTCCAAATTGCAGGTACCCTAGGGACCCCAGGCTGATGTAGAGGACTGTGACGATGGCCATCCCCATGTAGAGGATGAGTGGGAATTTCCGAGGGTCCTTCATTTTGTTTTCAAGGGGCAGAACCTAGGTGAGAGGAGGGAAGACAGGGAAAGAAAAATGAACTGGCGATCTGTAAAAAAAATAAAATCAATAAAAACCTTCTTTATCCCCGGACCTGTTACACACTCAGAGCTAGAAAGGGTTCCAGAGTCCACTGTCTGTCTAACCAGAAGTGTGGAGAGAGAAGGGCAGGGCCTCCTGGCACCCTGGTGTCCTTCACCTTGAGAGCATTATGGCCCCCCAACAAGCCCACAGCACCTGGCCAGAGAGTACACCCTGGCTAACCTAGCTGAAGTATAAAACATGTCCAGGAGAAGCCGGTGGTGAAAAGTTAAACCTCCCAGTTGGAGAATCCATAGTGCCACGGGGCTGGGGTGTCAGGACTCCATAGAGGCTCTGAGACTCACCCCAACTGAGCCAGGTTTCTAGACTCCTGTTTCAAATCATGACCCTTACCATCTCCTTGGTCATATCAGAGGACAGTCTTTTTTCCTCCACTGAAACCATGTAGTCTATGCTGGCCTCCAACTGACTATGTAACTGAGGATGAACTTGAATTTCTGACAAGACTTGGTTTATGGGATGCTGGGGACTGAACCCAGGGATTCTTGCATATTAAGCAAGCACTCTACCAACTGAGCTATATCCCAGCCCAGAGAGCAGTTGTTAATATGAGTTAAAACACAGACTGTAAGTTCACTGGGGAGACAGAACATATCCCCAAGGTATCCTCGTGACTTATTACAACTTCATCTAGCACAACTGAGGAAAAGCAAGCCAGGGCCATGCCTGGCTGCCGTGCCGGCTCTCATCTTGCCCCTTTGCCCATTTTCCTGCCTGGCCCGTGGCCACATGCACGACAGGTCTGAGCTGTGTACATCCACTCAGCACTCACCCCACATCCTCAGCTTCTAAACTTCAGTCCATGTCCCTCACACCGAGAGAACAACAAGCCAGAGGGTGGGGAGGCCAGCTCCTCCCTCCCTGCCCTATCAGCCTAAGATAACTATGTAAACCAAGGGCACTATGAGGGCATGGCACACAGCCCATCATCTGACCCCAAATCTAGAACCAGGACCCAAACATCATTGCCCTCTCTCCCTACTGTAACAATGGAAAATAGAAAGAAACCTTTGAGTATCAGATAAGTGTTCCCAGAGACAAGAGGTGACCCAAGCCTTGGCTACGGAAAGGAAGCAGACAGCTGCTTCTTGTAGAGCCACAGGGAGATGCGTGAGACTTCCTACAACATCCCCCAAGAACAGACCTTCTCAACCTCTTCCTTCAAGTCCTGAGTTCCTGGTTTGCTCTCCCACTGCTAAAGATAGCCCTCAGGCTACTGTCCTGGATGCAGGAAAGCACTAGATTGCTCCAATTCTGAGCATGAGATGCAGGGACAGGCTGACACCTCAGTGAGATCCTCGCGCCACACTGGTGAGGCCTCCGTCATGTCAACCTATTCCACAAAAAACATTGTCTCACTTCTTGCTTTTCTTTTTCTTTTCTAAAAAAAATATTTTTATTTCTTTTCAAGCAGAGAGAAAAGAGAGACAACGAAGGAAGGAAAGAAGGAGAAAGGGCACTGCAGCACCTCTTAACACTGCAAAAAAACTCCAGACGCATGTGCCAGTTTGTGCATCTGGCTTTACGTGGGTGCTGGGGAATTGAACCTGGGCCAGCAGGCTTTACAGGCAAGCACCTTTTGAATGTTGAGTCAGCCCCCAGTCTCTTTTTCTTTCTCAAGCCATAGTCTTGTTATGTAGCCCAGGCTGGCCTTTCTGCCTCAGTCTCTTTTTTGGGGGGTAGAGGGGCATCAGAGGGCATTGAGACAGTCTATAGCTTGGGTTGGCCTAGAACTCACTGAGTAAACCAGGCTGCCCTCAAACTCGTACCAATCCTCCTGCTACAGCCCCCCCCCCAAGTGCTTAAAAATAGGGAAATACCATGGGAAAAAACAGAAATGTGATAAGAGAAAGGCTTGGGCCAACAGAGCTGGTGATAACTCTTAAGAATCCCATCTTATACTATGAAAATACAAGCAACAATGGTGAGGTCAAGCAGGTGAGGTCAGATTACTCCTCTGAGAAGGAGCACAGTGAACACAATGACCAGGAGGGAAGTCAGGTCACACCAGGGCCCCAGAGAAAAGGAAGAGACTATAGGTTTATGAATTCAATTAATTCAGCGATATTATTAATTAAATAAAAATATGTTGAATATTTACTTTGTATCTGAAACAGTGCAAAGCACTTTATACACATCTTATCGAATCTTAACCACTGCTGATTGATAAGCTCTGTTTCAGGAGCAAGGAAGGAAGCCCAGAGAGGTCAAGCCTCTGGCAGCCGACACTCGGATCTTATCCCGTCACTCTGACTCGAGGCCTGATGGTTGCATAGCATCACTTACCGTGCAGACAGGGAGTTCTGAATTCAAATGTTTTAAACTACATATAATTTATGATCACACAAGTTACATATAATTTATTTTCAAACGTTGGTGCTGAGAGCATCCATGGAATCCCTGAAACACTTTACTAACTGTCCAGTAACTCTCATTTGTCTTGCTTCTCTCTCTCTCTCCTTCCTTTCTTCTCTTTTTCTTTCTTTTCTTTGTGTTTTGTTTTTGTTGTCTTTTTTTTTAAAGATATTTTATTTATTTAAAATTGCAAGCAGAGGGAGACACACATAGAGAAACAGAGAGACAGAATAGGTGCCAGGGCCTCCAGCCTCTGCAAACAAACTCCAGATACATGTGCCACTTTGTGCCTCTGGCTTTACGTGGGTGCTGGGGAATCAAACTCGATCATTAAGCTCTGCAGGCAAGTGCCTTAACTGCCAAGCCATCTCTCCAGCCCTTGTTTTTTGACACTGGGTGGGTCTCATGTGGCCCTCTATGCTGCTCAGGATGAGCTTGAGCTCCAGATTCTTCTGCCTCACCTCCAAGTGCTGGGACTACAGGCGAGGAGCACTGCTGCCCCTGGGAATGCCTCTGACAGCCTTTCCCAAGCACTGAGGGTGCCAGGGAAGCACTCAAGCCCTCTTACCATTCCAATGCCTTCAAATGCAAAAATGGCCGTGCCAAAGAACAGCGGGTAGGTCTTCCATGGCGCCACCAAGGGGAGGTGTCTGGGGTCTGGGATCTTCTGAAAAGACAAAACAAGCAGAGGGCTTTTCAGAGACTCATATATAAACCCAAGTCAGAGAAGTTTGTGGAGATCACAACATCGACAAGATGCCCTTCAACCCTCCTCCTTCCCTCTCTCTTACTCCCCCTCGTTCTTCCCCCTCCCCCTTTCTCTTCAAGCTGGGAATCCCCTCTTGCTTTGGGGTAAGACCTGCCCAGTGTACCATGAAATAGTCAAACATTGATGCTAGCACAGTCTAGGTTTAATTAAGGAGAAAAAAATCAGGAGATTAGGAGATTGAGCAGAGCTATTTAGCAATCTGACTGAAAACAACCATCTTAAATACTTCCCAAGAAATGATCAATTTAGCAATTAACCACACACCAACTATATCACAGAACACTAATGTGGGAATTAAAAAGTAAAAACTGAAGTCAGGCATGGTGCAATCCCAATATTCTGAGGCTGAGGCCAAAGGATCAGGAGTTCAAGGTCAGCCTGGACTTTTTGAGTCAAAAAGAAAAGAATGAGATAGCTAAATAAAGCACAAAAACTTACCTATAAAATAAGAGTGAGAAAATATTTATTAAATGTATAGCCAAGCATGATGGGTCATGCCTGCAATCCTAGCATTGAAGAGGCCAATGCAGTGGGACCCAGAGCACAAGGCTGAGTGGGCGTGGTGGCACTCTGAAGGCAGAAGTAGGAAGATTGCCTGAGTTTGAGGCCACCCAGGTCAGCCTGGGCTAGAGCAAAGCCCTACCTTGAAAAACCAAGAGTTCAAGGACAATTATCAGCTACGTAGTCATAGCCTGGGCTACCAGAAAACAAAACCAAAGATTCAACTATATGGATCCTCTACGTAAACAAAGCTGGAAGGAAGGTGTTAGGTTTCTAGGTTGGTTATCTTTCTGCCCTTCTTTTTTGTCAAGGAGACTGTGTTCTTTGAAAATATTGAAAGTCGTATGATGAGCTTGTTGGGAAACACTAGGGGAAAGGCAGCAAAAAGAACGTTAAAAAACAAATTTCCCTCCAAGGTTCAGGAAACATTATGGACGAAGGGGCAGAAAGAATGTAAGAGATGAAGGAAGGGAGGGGCAGTGTGGACGCTGATGTCCACCCGTGGAAGGAGGGCAGTGTGGACGCTGATGTCATTGCTGTTACATCCTGAACTCAGAACAGCGATGGTCACCTGCACAAGGTGGGCTCTGGAACTCCCCGCCATGGAGGGAGGAACTCCCAAGGCCCCACCTCCTTGGGGATCTACGTGCAGGTAAGTAAAGGTTGTTGGAAAGGAGAGGCCTTGTCTTCAGTGGTGTAGCCACCTCCTGTTAGGTGCCAATGATCCCGACAAGCACCCCTAATGGAACTCATTGGGTCAACATAAGGAGAGAACAAAACACTGAAAACCCCTGAAAGTAGAAGGGGGACCAGCAGGTGTGGTGGGGAACAAAGGGGTGAATATGATCCAAATAAAGTCTATACAATGTATTCAAATGTCATAATGAAGCTGTGATGGTTAGGTTTTGTTGTCAACTTGATCTTTTCAATTATCTTGGGTGGGTCTCTGAGGATGTTTATAGGAAGGCAGCCTCTCAGTAGGGGGCAGGATATAAAGAAGCTCAAAGGAGCTAGAAGTAAACATCCTTTCCTGTGTGGGCCATGCAGGAAGGAAATTCCAGAGACTCAGGAAGCCATTAAGTCTGGGGAAGGTTTGCAAGATCCCACCCTAAGACTATATAAAGGGGAAGAAATTCTCTCCTTGCCTCCCTGCCTGTTACCTGTTCTGTGTGTATGGTGTTGGTGATGGGTTTTTCTCTCTGCTGGGACCTGTGAAAGAGGGCCAACCTCTTTCGCTGTTGGGAACTTCCCCTCAATCTGTAGTTTCAATAAATCCTTTTCTCCCCCAAATTGTGCCTGGTTTGGAGATTCATCCCAGCGGCATGTGGCTGACTATGACAGAAGCCCATTATATATAATTAATATATGCTGGTCAAAACATTTAAAAATAGGCATTTAAAGTCTATTGATGTTATACGCCTGAAATCCCAGCACTAGGGAATCAGAGGCAGGAGGATCAGGAATTCAAGACCTGACTACACAATAAGACTACACAGTAAATTTGAGGCCATCCTGAGCTACAGGAGACTCTGCCTCAAAAATGTAAATAGCCAGGTGTGGTGGTGCACACCTTTAATCCAGCACTCGGGAGGCAGAGGTAGGAGGATTGCTCATGAGTTTGAAGCCACCCTGAGACTACATAGTGAGTTCCAGGTCAGCCTGGACTAGAGTGAGACCCTACCTGGAAAAAAAAAAAAAAGAAAAAGAAAAAGAAAAAAAAAGGTAAATAACAGGTGACTGGTAACTTCCAGCAATGAATGAGAAGGTAATACTACACTTCTCTCTCTTTCTCTCTCTCTCTCTCTCTCTCTCTCTCTCTCTCTCTCTCTCTCTCTCTCTCTCTGGTTTTTTCACATAGGGTCTCGCTCTAGCCCAGGCTGACCTGGAATTCCCTATGTAGTCTCAGGCTGGCCTTGAACTCACGGTGATCCTCCTACCTCAGCCTCCCAAGTGTTGGATTAAGGGTGTGTGCCTGGATAATACTACGTGTCTCTTTGAAAGACTTCAAAGTATTCATGACTAAAATCTCTCAGAACAAACAAAAAAGGTATACTTTTTTTTTCTGGGTCCCTGGTTAAAAATCAGATGGACGTGTTCGCAAGAAACATTTAAGTAGATGGAATGCAGACAGACTAATAGATGTCTTGGTTCTAAAATGAAACACAAGAGTAGAATGCCCTGTAATTATTCCTGAGTCATGGATAAACTAAAGTTCCTTGGAACAGGCGCTACCTGTGGGCCAGTGATCGACAGCTGCCAGGCTCATTCACCAGATCAGACGGAGCTGTCAGAGACTTTCACAATTCATGGCTGTGCACTAACAGGAAGACAGCGTAATTCTATCAGTTTAACGACAGCTACTGACACACAGCCTACCCAACTACATAGAAAAGGCTTCATTTACAAAGAAACTTGCTCATTCAAATCAGTATAGCGCCTCAATACTTTCAATACAAGCTTTTGTAAGAGACTATTATAAAATGTACATGTGGATTGAAAGATAATACTCTAATTTGGGAACTATTATAATTGAACAAAAATACATCTCAGAATTAAGGAGGGGCTGGGAATGTAACTCAGTGGTAGAACACTTGCCTTGTCCTGGATTCAATCCTAGCACTGGAAAATTAAATAAATAAACAAAAAGATATTCAGTGAGAAAACATTTTGGAGGAACCCATCCCCCCCTGCCATGGGCTCTAAATGGTGCCGGAATGAATTTCACAGGATGAAAGCAGGAAGGCTGCTCAGGGGGATGACCTGTCTGCATCCTGTGAAGCATGTGCTCCAGAAACAAGAGCCTTGTCACACGCATGCTCAGGAGAGGGAGAGGAGCCAGGATCATCAGCCAGTAGGGGACCTGAATAGTAAACGGGTGAGGGCCGAGAGACGATTCCAGGGCCACCTGGACAGGGTGCTGCTATTGTGCTAACACTAAGCTGGACCTCCACCATCCCCCTCGCTCACGATGGGCACCTCCCTCACCTGCAAGCAAGATGCTCTAGGAGGCAACACTCAGCCTGGTCCTCTGACCACTGCCCACCTGCACAGGGTAACAATTCGATGCAGTGTGTGTGAGGGAAGGTGGCCTCATGCAGGGCATCTTCAGGACTCACTGGAATATTCCCTAGGCACTCTCCAGAGCTCTAATTACAAAGTGAAATTACATGTCTATTCACTCTTCCTTATTTGATCATAAAACAGACAACTGTGTATGTTCATGACTTTAAACAGATATATAAGAGCTGTTCACTTTACAATTCAAAAACAACTCTGGGTGGGGGAGGGAATGGCTCAGGGGGCCAAGCGATTGCTGCAGGAGCATAGTGACGAGAGTCTGGATTTCCATGGGTGCACTATCCAGTGTCCATGCAAGACGGAACGGGGAGACAGGAGAGTCCCCAGGGGCTTGTGGGCCAGTTAGCCCCATAAACAATGAGAGACCCTGACTCAAACAAAGTAGAAGGTTGAGAACTTACACTCGATCTTCTGACCTGTGGCACACATGTATCCACACTAGTACACATGAATACAAGCATACATATCACACAGGTAGTTTTTTAAAAAACTTAAAAGTTCTACAGAGGAGTCAGACTCTACCAGCCATGTAACTTACCAAGACAGAAAAACCTGTATATGCTCATGAAAGGGAATGTTAATTAATTTTTTGCAAGTGTATATGTGTGCATGTGGGGGGGAGTGGGGTGGAAGTTCACATGTGTGTTTGTGGAAACCAAAGAATATTGTCAGATGTTGGTCTTCAGTCAGGTGTTGGCCACCTTTTTAGAGACAGGGTCTCCCACCAGCCTGGAGCTTACCAATTTGGCTAGACTGACTGAGCTAGTGAGCTCCTGAGAACCTTCTGTCCCCACGCCCGAGTGCTGGGATGGATGACAGGTACCTGTGCCACCAAGCTGGAATTTTTATGGGAGTATTGTGAATCCAAAACCAGGTCTTTACATTTGTGAGGCAAGTACTTCACCAACTGAGTTATCTCCCCAACTCTAATTTTTAAAAAATATATTTATCTGGGCTGGAGAGATGGCTCAGCAGTTAAGGCACTTGCCTCCAGTGCCTAAGGCCCTGGGTTCAATTCCCCAGGACCCACATGGGCCAGACCCACAAGGTGGTGGCTCTGGTTCTCTCTCTCTCTCTCTCTCTCTCTCTCTCTCTCTCTCTCTCTCTCTCTCTCTCTCTCTCTCTGCTTGAAAATGAATAAATAAAATATTTAAAATATATATATATATATATATATATATATATATTTATCTGTAAGCAGAGAGATATAGAAAGAGAGAATGGGTCTCTAGCTGCTGCAGAACAAACTCCAGATGTGTGTGCCCCTTTGTGCATCTGGCTTTAGGTGAGTACTAGGGAATTGAACCCAGGTCCTCAGGCTTTGCAGGCAAGTGCCTTAACCACTGAGCCATCCCTTCAGCCCAGTCCTGACTTTTATTTTGATCTTAGAACATTCTCTATTTTCCAGCTGTGTGACCAATGATCACCCATTGACAATCTAATAAGAAAAGGCTTAAACCAGTAATTTCCATTGGGAGTAATCCCCTTCCTCCCCTACCCCACTCCCTCCTAGAGATGTGGGTTGTTTTTTGTCACAGCTTGGGGAGTAACTGCCTCTAATGGGTAGAGCCCAGGGGAGCAGCTAAATACCCTACAGACAGCACAGTCCACAACAAAACATTATTTGACCTTTGAAGTCAACAGTACTAAAGGTAGAAAGGTCTAATGGTGTGTAGCTGTTTCCTCTTGATTGAAACACTGCCTCCAGAGGTTGGAGGGGGAGAGGATAGTTCATGAAACTCATGAGAAAGTTACAAGAATCAGAAAGCCATCTTTCCCCAGGCAATGTCAGCAGTAAGCCGCTGCTAAGGAAGAGGAGACTCTTTAGTGGCGTTGCCTGCAGGTTGGTCAGCTGCCCCTGGGAGGCAGCTTTTCTGAGTAAAGGTCTCTGGGAAAAGTCACACACATCTAATCGACAAACACCATGCATAAGCAACATACAACCATCCCACCTACTCGGTTTGTTTGTTTCTCTGACAATCCAGAGAAGGATGGCGCAGGGCCTGGGCTCATACCTGAACGATGAACTGGTAGATCATGACCAGGCTGACCAGCATGCTGATGTTGGCCAGCAGGGAGAAGATGGACAGGATGCGGAGGTTCCTGATGAAAGCCAGCAGCACCAGGAAGGGAAGGAAGGTGAGCATGTAGAGTCGCGAGTCCATGGTGGGCATTAGAATCACGGTTTCATTGTTGTGGCAGTTGTTGGTGGTCCCGTTAGCCGCTTCTATCACCTAGAACAGGAAGACAGAGAGAAGAAAAGACTATGACAAATGCAGCAGCCATAGGTTCAGGTGTGTGAACTTGGCCTTATAGACTCCAGTGGCTGAGGAGCCTTCCATCGAGGTCTTCATTGTTAACAAGCCAACTGTCTGAGCTGGATTTGGTCCAATTTATAAAAATAGAAGGCTGTGAGATGGATGAGGAGCCACAGGGGCACTGGGCAGGTTAACATTGTTACGATTGATTAAAGCCACCAGTGACAGGTTCCCAATCCCATCATGAACGTTTCTTTCATGTTCATCTCTTTAGCAGAAGTTGCCTCCCTAGCTGGCAGCTATTGGACTCTTTCTCCCAGACTGCCTTGTTAACAGACTATTGGACAACCAAGTTCTCCAGACTACCCTTATGGCAACCTTGTCCATTCTGAACGCTCCACAAATGCCTGAAGAAAACGACACAACCACCCCCGCTGCTTGGTCCCGTCCATGAGGACACAGCCTCAGATAGGACTGTCTCAGACAACATATATGAAGCTTTGTGCTACAAGCCTCTGCAACCTGCAACCATTTCCAAGGCCAGAGAGGAAGCACTTCACCTGGAGATCCAGCAGAGGGAGCCGTTGTGACCAGTGCTAAGGAGGCAAGGCTGTGATTGGTGCAAACACAAACCTTCCTTTCCAGGTGATTGGCAGAAGCACTCCTTCTCTGGCTATTTGGCTCTCCTGCCTCTCCTGGCATCCTAACATCAGACTCAATAAAAGGCTTGTTTTGAGCAGGCAGTGCTTTTGTTGGCTCCTGGTAGGGAGGACTGCACTGGGATCTCAAAGAAAGGAGGAAGCAGGACAGCAGCTGCCACCACAGAGACCAGCCGTAACAGGCCAAGGCACAAAAGCACCCTTGACCAGCTGCTTACAGATGGAAAAAAGACCACAGAAAAGTTTGACAGCACGACCAGGGCAGGAACAAGAGGACAGTGAACCGAGGCTGAGGAAACATGGAGGCTGTAAGGAGCCAGAGAAGAGAAACTTCAAGTCCTTGGCCCAGGAAGTATCAGAGAGCAGGTCACATGAGGCCACATGCAGCCAAGGATGGCTAAGAATACGGTCCAATGCACCAAACTGTAAGCTGACTTAAAACATCAAGAGGCTTTTGGTGTGTGCTTTTTTAAAAAGGTTAAAAAAAAAAAAAAGCCAGGCGTGGTGGTGCACGCCTTTAATCCCAGCACTCGGGAGGCAGAGGTAGGAGGATCACCATGAGTTCAAGGCCACCCTGAGACTACATAGTGAATTCCAGGTCAGCCTGGGCTAGAGCGAGACTCTACCTTGAAAAACCAAAAAAAAAAAAAAAAGGTTTTTAATTTTTTTTAAAATTCAGTTGTGTGCTTCTGGAGCATAAAATGTAGATGATAAGGTTATTTCACAATGTCAAAAGGTTGGACCGGCCTACAGGCGAGTATCTGGGACATCTAGCCTGCCCATCTCCTACAACACCAGCCACTGCGAGAACTGGGGGGAATCCTGCATTCTCTGGCCTACAAGAGGGGTGGCACTTGGAGAACTAAGGGTCCTGGGAAGGATGCGAGGCCTGCACTGGAGCTGACGAGGGGTCACCTAGTTGTGGCAGGTGGCCTCTCTTGCCTGCCTGTTGCAGCACACACCAGATGCCTCCAAACACAAGCCTCCTCAAGCCCAGCCAGTAGAGGAAAGGATCCTGCCAGCTGATGGGTAACAGATGAGCAAGACAACTTGAGCTTTCTTTTCAGCCCCGTGTTCAGATGAGAACCAAACAAGACTGCGTATAAAGGGTTAAAGCACAAACGCCAGGCTTGGAAGGAGTCCCAAGCAGAAATTTCACTCAATTCTCATTCTTCCCTCTTTTTCACCAGGCCCCTACTTGTTTAAAGTTGTCAGCCAGAAACACAAAGTAGACGCAGCAGAAGCCCAGCTGGGTGACGATGAGGAAGAAGTCCACGGTGTGCCTGCAGAGGGGACAGAGGAATGCAGAAATCATCAGGCACACAGTCTCCCACAGAGATGAATGTCTGCGCACATTCTTCTCAGTAGGTGATGAGAACAAACCCTCCGGTAAGAGGACAAGATGTGCTGGTGAGGTTTGGGGAGGACGGGCTGTCAATCTCTTCCTGTGTGAGCTCAGGGGATCCCCCAAGCAGAACAGATTCCATGCCTCCCCCTGGGCATCCTCCCCACTCACCTGCCCAGCTGACACCTTCTTTCCAAAAGCTACAGGGAGCCCTTGCCATAAAAGACCCAGAAGAGGACCCTATCAAAAGGGACGTGATTAAATACAGACCTTTCTCAAACAGAGCATAGTACAGTAGTAAGAAAGAACAGGTTCAATCTATATGTACTACCACAGGAGAATAGCTGAGACACTTAAGGGAAAAAGGAAGTTTGCAAATGGTATACATTGGTGGTACATTTGTGAAAAAAAATTGAAGAACACGTGTATGTTTTGCATATATACAGAAAATTCCAGAAGGCTATCCATGCAACCATGACCAGTATTTGCTTTTACTTCTTACATTCTGTCCTTCCTGTGAGCACACACTTGGGACAGGAAGGAAGGAGGTAGGGAGGCAGGAAGAATCAGCCATTCAAAACATGGAGGTCACTCAATAATCTGGCTTCTCCCAATCAGAAAAAAAAAAAAGACTTTGGAAAAAAAAGGCATAATGTGCAACCAGGATGAGTGGTAGTATCATTAAAGAAAAAGAATCCAAGCCTTTGATGGTTTGAATTTATGAATTCTCAGATAGGAACAAAAAAGTGGAATATTTTGGGACACTGGGGAGATGGCTCAATGGTTGAGTTACTTGCTTGCAAAGCCTAACAGCACAGGTTCAAGTCCCAACCACTCACGTAAAGCCAGATGCACAGAGTTGTAGATGTGTCTCAAGTTTGTCTGCAGTGGCAAGCGGCCCTGGCAAGCACAGTCCCTCACCCCACTCTCTCTTGCAAATAAATGAAAAAAAATTTTTGAAAAAAGAAAAAGGCTGGAGAGATGGCTCAGTGGTTAAAGGTGCTTGCTTACAAAGCCTGATGGCCCAGGTTTGGTTCCCCAGTGCCCACATAAAGTTAGATGCAAAAAGTGGCACATGCATCTGGAGTTTGTTTGCAATGGCAGAAAGCCCCAGTGCACCCATTCACTCTCTCTTGCTACCTCTTTCAGTGTCTCTCTCACATATAAATAAAGTATTTTTAAAGTGGAATATTTCTCTGCAGCCATCTGAAAAGTCAGCCAGGAGAAATACCTAAAGCTTCTCACCTCCTCATGGACCCAGTCCCTTACCCCATCCCATGCACCCTCCCCAGCACTGCCAGACATGAGACCCTGACAAGCCCTCCCACCCACAGCTTCTCTTCCCATGTAATTGTCACCCTAACCAGATCACAAGCCCCTGAAGGACAGGGACCATATAACTCACCCAGGGACTTGCCCTTCCTCATCTAGAACTGTTTTGTGCTATGTGAAAGCGACTACCAAGAGACATTTGTGAAAAAATGAGTGGACTGACTGTGCCCAGTCACGGAAGACAAGGCAGGAATGGCCTTCAGGAACCTTTTGTTCCAGGCCCACTTATATGGATGAGGAAACTGAGGCCTGAAAAGGAAAAGGTCCCACAGCCCAAGGTCTCAAGGCTTCCTACCAGCAGAGCTGACCCCAGCAATGCCCTGGACACCTGGCATTGTCCCACATCACACCTGCCTATCTTTGGTCCTCGCCACTGAGAGCCATGACTGAGAAGAACAAGGTAGCCAGTTACCTTCCCCAGTGGGCGTGGTTCCGGAGCCAGGCACTGGGGCTGGATTCCAGTCCATGCATTACCGTGTCCCCATAGTCCACAAAGGGCTTGTTCAGTCTGGGAAAGGGAGAGAAATAGAGGAGGGGTAGAAAATGGTGGGCCACTGGGACCTGGGCCGGTTCCCCACCTGTCACCCCAGAGGACTCCTGAGTCCTGCATCTAATGTTTTTAAGGTTCAGAAGTGTTTAGAAGACGGGATGGTCACAGTCATTATAATTCACAACCATCTGATAGAATCATTTCAACAGGGAAAATCCTACTCCAAGCACAAAACTCGAGAACGTGGTCTCTGTCTAGTGGACTTAAGTAAGTTTAACAGGTGACAATGCACCAAAAATAACACAACAATAACCAGGCAAAAGTAATTCTACAGTACTGTGAAGAGCCAAGCTGCATGGCCCACTTTCAGTTGGGACCCACAAAGGGCCTCCATGACAATTTGGGCCTCTTCCAGATGACTCAGGGGCTCTCACCTATGGCAGAAGTGGTGGGCACACTTCACCAGGATGCCCATACAGTGCACGGCCACGATGCCTATCACCAGCAGGCTGAGGGGACCCATCTGGGGTCAGGAGTTGCAGACAAAAGAAGAGAGACAAGCAGGCAGATTAGGAGACAGAGAGAGACCATTGATTTCCAAATGACATTATTGAGGGGCACTTCTAAGGACAGAGTTTCTGGCTGACGTGAGATAGGTGATCATGGAGATTAGCGTGCATTTGTGTGTGTGTGTGTGTGTGTGTGTGTGTGTGTGTGTGTGTGTGTGCATGCGTGATCGGGATCCATGGTCTGCCTTCCACACAGTGAACCCTGTGGAGAACAGCTAGAGATAAGATCCTTCCTGCACTGCTGCTAAGCAGCAGGTGACCACAGGGAGATGAGCTGGACAAAGGAACTTTGGGGAAGGAGAAATCTTCTCAGAAGGACAGCACCCGGCTGGGGACCAAACCAGGAGCTTCGGGATGGTGGGTGGGGAAAGATTCTCAGAGGTGGCTGCTTAAGGATGGGGTGGGAGACTGCAGAACACCACGGACACCATCTTAGTGTTCACACATTAATTAGTTCACAGAACCACTAGAAAATGCCTGAGCCACTTGAAGTGGATCCTTCCCCCAGGACAGGGCTGTTTGGTTACGTCACTGGTAGTCTTAGAGCCTAGGCGTACAGAGGAGCTGGACACATTTATGAATGAATGTCTGAACCTTGCTTGTTTCTTTCAGCTGAGTTACACACACACACACACACACACACACACACACACGCTCTAACACTAGCCACCGTACCTCCTCCACAGGTGTGGACCCTTACCAAGATGCCTGCGTTCCTTACTGCTAGAGGCAATCCCAGCAATCCTGTGCCAATGTTGCCTTTCAGCAAGTGGACCAAGGTCTGGAACCATCTGAATCAGGACGAGGACAGGCAGGGGGTGTTAATCACAATGGAAGCGAAGGGTTATCACATGCCGAGGATACTGCGTGGAGGGC